>JAEIFU010001522.1:0-66408 GCA_018904235.1 Lordiphosa stackelbergi | reverse complement strand
TGCGATTTAAGTCAAATATGCCCCGTTTATTTCGATGACGAGTTCCCAACGAGATGCCAACTTCATAATGCCCTCTTATAGAAGCTCGCTGTTGGCAACTCGCCCAGATTTTCTGGAGACTCTCTTGGCCATTTGACTACTAGGCTCGTTCATCTTGTGGAGACAAGAAATATAAGTGTCAATCCCTTTCAGGCACCAGAGATCTGGACGGCTATACGGTGGATGCAAAAGAGACCTCCCATCCGAGCCCGGAGCTCACTGGAGCGTCACCAAAGATGTGGCCTGGCGTTGTCTGGTGGAAGACGGGGGGGTCAGATATTGATCAAAGATGGCCTCTTCTGCATGAGTGCTGCATTCAAGCGGTCCAGTTGTTGGCCGAACAGGTGGAGGTCAGAGCGTTTGGCCATGGGGAGCAGCTCATAGTGGATGATTCCACCAATCCCGCAAACACACAGAAGAACCTTCCTGGCCGTCAATCCAGGCTTGGCCACCGTCTGGGCAGCTTCACCACTTTTCGACCACGACAATTTGCGCTTCACGTTGTCGTAAGTGACCCGCTTTTCATCGCCAGTCACCATCCGCTTCAAAACGGGTCGATTTGGTGCGTTCCCAAGAAGCTCAATTCGCATGCATCCATACGGGCAAAAATGTTTTTTTGCGCAAAGGTCGTGTGGCACCCATACATCGAGCTTCTTTTGAATCGAAGCTTCTTCACATAGTTTATAACGGTTTGATGACTCCATGCCCAGCTCTTGGGGATGCTACGGCTGCTACTGGTCTCTTTCGACGCACACATGCTAAAGAGTGGAGGAGGGGTTTGGGAGGGACATCCGGTTTTGCCACTAGCAACGACAAATGTCATCAAGCAGTCCAAATAATAATAAAATATACACTTAAGCCTGGTTTTGTGCGTGCGTGTGTGTGTGTTGGCCACATGTGGGGAATTCCTCTTCCCCCTCCCGTGCTTGCTATGCGTGGATTTAAATAAAACGGAAATTTATTTCGACAAATGGCATTTACTTGCAACGGATGTGCCGCCATTACAATGACACGGAGAGGCTACATTCTACATTTGCCTTTAACTCCACACGACTTCGGACTGTCTGTGGCTCAGCTCGTGCGCCATCCAAAATGCTAGCCCAGCAGGCGGACTGTGTGTCTGACTGACTGACTGCCTTCAATGTGAATAAGTGGGATAATGGGTCAGGCTAAGCCACAAGCATCCAAGTGGCTGCCATGATGATGATGATGAAGCTCATGACTCCCTGCCGGAAAACCCACACGCAGCTCTGGTACGCTTACACACGCGCACGACAGTTGTATGATAAATTGTACAAGATATCAGTGTAGACTGTGTCATTTTTTTTTGGATTACACTGTTAAATTTTTTTAAATGATTATTAAAAATAGAAACAAAAACTGCGCAACTGTATGATCCAACACTTTATACGTACTTGAAAATATATTTTTCTCTCTGTGTACCTTACTTAGGGCCAAAGGCAACACAGTGTTCCCTTTACATTTCACCCAGACACTGAGCATTAAGCATTCATAAGATAATAAAAAATTATAGAAAGTTAAAAGATCAACTTGAACGAATTATTTATACGCTTGCCATAATTTGTTTATTGCTAGGAATATGATTACTATAAAAATGGAATAATTTCTCTGAGGGACAGATAAAGTCCCAAGACTATAAGTGTAAGATGTCATCTTAGATATTCTCTTCTTCTTCTTCTTCTTTATTGGCCCGATGTTTCCATCACAACCGTTTGACGGTCTCGGCCGCTGCAACCAATGTCCACCAGTCGCTTCAGCTCCGTGCGAGCTGGCACCAGTTTTTCGCGCCAAGCTTGAAAATGTCTATACGCACCTGGCCGTCCCACCTTGCCTTGTTCCAGTTCTTTCGCATTCCTAGAGTAGTAGAATATTTTTGCTGGAGCTTGTTCATCCATACATGTCCCAACCAGCGCAGTCGCTGTTGCTTTAGCGCTTGACTAGACTAGTATCCCCAGCCGCCGGTTTATGGCTTGAATTGGACTAGTTATCGATAGCCTTGGAAAGTTATTTAAAAATTGAAAAACGGTCCAGGCTACGTGCCACGCGGGAAAACTTTAAATAATTTAATTGACTTTAAACTACCGATATGCACCGAATAACGCGTAATTTCACTTCATGTTAATGCGTAAATCAATCAATCAAAAATTTAAGGTTGGTCAATGACCATTTACTTCTGGGTTGTTTTAAAAACTGTTGGAAGACGCATGCCTTAAAAAAGGCTGAACGCGCAAACACGTGTCTTGAAAAAGACAGACGCGGAGTTCTCCTTCAAGCGAACTGCAATGCTTGAAGCTTCCAGAGAGACTGATCCGCCGCCTCATCCGCTGATGATATTGCCCATGCTTCTGCGCCGTATTGCAGGACTGGGATGATAAGCGACTTGAAGCGTAGTTTTGTTCTTCGCTTGAGGTCTTGCTTGAACTCCCTACTGAGCCCGTTGTAGCTTCGTTTGGGGGATTCTTCTACGGATTTCAAGGCTGATGTTGTTGTCGCCGGTTATCATCGTTCGGAGGTAGACAAAGTCCTCTACATCTTTAAAGTTGTACTCTCCCATTGCAACAGATTGCCCTAGGCGCGTGGAATTCTTTTTCGAGGACACTAGGTACTTCGTCTTGTCCTCGTTTACCGCTAAGCCAATTATTTCAGACTGCAGCTCAATCTCTGAAAAAGTCATGCTTACCTCCCGTTCGGTATTGCCGAAAATGTCAATATCATCGGCATATGCGAGTAGCATTACATCTTTAATAAAGATGGTGCCCGATCTGTTGGCATTTGGGCACCGGCGGAGTATATACTCCATCAGCAGATTAAAGAAGACACACGATAAGGTATCACCCTGCCTAAAACCTCTTTTGGTATCAAAAGTCTCGGAGGAGGTTTCGTTCCCTTTTGACGGAGCTTTGAGTGCTTCTCAACGTCATCATCGACAAAGTGGATGGTGATTTTCGATGAATATGGTGGTTCAGAACTTCTAGTCATAGATCTTCTGGATCTAATGGGGGCGTATGTGGTCAGGTAAAGCTGCTGGTCGGTTCAACTTGACGAACCCAGCATGATCCCTGGCTTACTACGTCTCAAGTCGACCCCCCGCCCTTCCCTGGGTTATATTAATGGGTTGCTGCTTCGTCAAAAAAATCTCCACCAATGAAAACTGCGACTACATTGCCTCGGATACGGACACCCTCCTGACGACGACCCAGCAAACGATATTCTCTTCTCTTCTCTTTCTTCTCTTCTCTTCTTATTCTATCTACTCTTTCTATTCTATTCTGTTCTATTCTATTCTATTCTATTCTATTCTAATTCTATTCTATTCTATTCTATTCTATTCTATTCTATTCTATTCTATTCTATTCTATTCTATTCTATTCTATTCTATTCTATTCTATTCTATTCTATTCTATTCTATTCTATTCTATTCTATTCTATTCTATTCTATTCTATTCTATTCTATTCTATTCTATTCTATTCTATTCTATTCTATTCTATTCTATTCTATTCTATTCTATTCTATTCTATTCTATTCTATTCTATTCTATTCTATTCTATTCTATTCTATTCTATTCTATTCTATTCTATTCTATTCTATTCTATTCTATTCTATTCTATTCTATTCTATTCTATTCTATTCTATTCTATTCTATTCTATTCTATTCTATTCTATTCTATTCTATTCTATTCTATTCTATTCTATTCTAATTCTATTATTCTAATTCTATTCTAATTCTATCTATTCTATTCTATTCTATTCTATTCTATTCTATTCTATTCTATCTATTCTATTCTATTCTATTCTATTCTATTCTTCATTCTATATTTCACTTTTATTGAGGCGAAAATGAAACAACAATTTGTATGGAAGAATTGACATCATTTTCTTCATTTCTTTTCATTTTAAGAAATGAAACTTCATTTCTTTGGTGGAAATATGCTATTATAGATAATTGTGAAGTTCAGTTTAGATTGTAATGAAGACGGGTAAATAGAAGGTGTCATCGAACGGTAAAAAATCTCGAAAATTTCCAAATTCATATATGATTTCAGATTGTCGTAGAGGTGTAGACAAACGTTCCAAAAAATCGCGAAATTTTAAAAATTTTATAATGAGTTTTGATTATTATGAAGACGCATAAACAGAAGGATAGTAATGCTCGAAAGTTCTAAATAATGGAAAAACTACTCAAATACGATAAATAAATTCTGAACATGCTTCTGCCCCAAATGACTGTAGCCCTTTTTTTATTAGAGTATTAGCAAAAAACAAAAACTGATGCCAAAAAGATCCGAGTGGACAACAACAAATGATTTCGAGGCCGGGCAAAAACATGTCATATTTGTTTTAAAGCTTACGAACATTGCGTATACGCAATCGTAAGTGAAAGTCAGTGTGATTGCCTCAAGCTGTGCATAATTTGGGTTCACCCACGCACGAAGAGAGAGACAGAAAAAGGGAGGAGACACACATATGCGTAGATATTATATATTCCTGGCAATTTTTACTTTGATCCATTTACAGTGTCTCTCTTTATTTTGTGGTATTTGGGGGCAGTGCAGATTGTGTTGGTTTGGCTTTTGATTTTGTATGTTTTTATTAAAAACAAAATGTTTTATATGAGCCAGCTAGTCATTTGGCCACAAAAGGGTCGAACAGAGGCAAAAAGGGTTTTGTGGGTTATCAAGCCAGTGTGTCAGGGACTCCCCCGAGGCGAGAGTTTTAGAGAGAATTAGAGTAAAGAAATATTTTGATGGCCAAACAAATTAAGGAAATATTTTTTAAAGCTCATAAAATCCACAACCAAACATTTTCATTCTCAATTATGAAACATCATTTGCACGCATTAAGTTTACCCTAATGAAGAGCCATGCAAATCAGCTCAAAGCCGAAACCTCAGACTAGACTAGAAAAAGCCTCATCCATTAGCATTAACCAGTCCTTTGCAGTCCATTAAAATTGCACACAAACAGAACTCACCTGCAGTAAAAATTCTCTGCAGTGAATTTGCTGAATTATTAATTAACCTTATACAATTAAAAGTGAAATGGTTTCTTTCTTTTCAGTTCCTTTTCTTTGGGAGTAAAACATTTAAGGATGCTATTAAACGGCATGGAATGAATTTTTCACACCAAAAGGTGCAGGCACAGGCACAAGCCGGAGTTTCAGGGAGAGACCAGAGCCAGAGATAAACAATGTAGATTGTAATTAACCTGACCAGGTGGTAGGTGGTGGGTTGGGCGTAAGCACTATCGAGCACCGGACCAAGCAGAATGAATGAATGACATTCATTTTCGCCTTTTGCTGCACTTCCGTTTGCCACCACCGGAAGAGGTGCCCAGATAAAGGCTTGGCACAAGGATGAGGGGGCCTGGTACCTTTCGAATTTCATAAAGCATTCTCATTGAAAATAATTAAAATTCGTCAAGCGTTTAAAATCAAGCAGCGTGAAAATTTAATTGTACTGATGGGCTCCCTCTTACAGAATGGATTGCATCCATTTTGGCCCAGTTGGGGAAACAAATGAGTTCTTTACAGGTGATAGCATCGCATGCAAACAAATAAAAAATAAAAATTGAATTGGAAAGCAATATGCAATTGATCAAATGAAAAGGACAAATAAAAGGGCGAAGCATCAAGAGCAGTGCAAATGACCTAACGTGAACGAAAGATGATGATGACGAAGATGACTGCTGTCACAGAATATGAGCAAACAAAGTTCATACCACTTAAAAAGACTTCTGAGCAAAACCAAATAAAATGGAAAAGGATTCAAGAGTGGAGAACCAGACAGTCTAGACTTTCGTGACTTTAGACTTTTAACAGTTAATCATTGTTAGTTCAATTTGTTTTCAAACATATGCATGGGGTAAATTCTTTTTCTAAATTGGAACTGAAACCTCCCCATACCCCATTTTTCCGCACTGTGAGAGGCTATTCCAAAATGAAAGAATTTTCCCAAATGGGAAAATCACAAGTTCAGTTATTTCGAATAATATCATAACAAACTCATACTACGTTTTTACACACAAAATATATTGTCCCTAGTTTCCATTTTGGGTGTCGGATTTCACAACATCAGAAAATCACATCTCAAACTATTTCGCATACTATCCTTAGAAAAAGTTCAAAGTCAATCGGTTGGAAAATGTTCTTCCATTCTAAAATTTCCGAAAATTTTCCCTTCCCGGTGGCAGATTTTCAAACATCAGAAAATCACATCACATTTATTTTTCACATACTATCCTTCCAAACCGAGTTACGACTCAATCGGTTGAAAATCAGTTTTTTGTATCCAGAATTTTCCGTATAATTTCCTACAAAATTGTGAAAATACTAAAAGATAAATTGTCAGCGATCATGTCTTGGTATCCCTTTCTCCATAAATGGAAACTACTATCCAAACTTCAGCCTTCTATCTGTTACAGTTTAGTCTGTGCGTAGATTGCCAGTCAGTGAATCAGTGAATAAAAACACACTCTTTTATGTATACAGATTTTTTGGGGGGAATCTAGTTGTTCTTCCATAAATTTTAATTTATATTTTCGGGCATAATATGCTAAAAAATTGCTTATAATCCTGACAAAAATAAAACAAGATTTCCATAATTAGCGCATTTGTTTAACTAAATGTTCAGACGAAAAAAATGGCTTGTTGCAGATGGTTTAGTTTTACTTACTTACACCGCGTGTTTGATTTTTCTCAGTTGCATTGATAACACTGGCCAACAGCCCTTTTTGGTCCAGCCCACTGATTCCAAAACTGGTCTCGGTTTTTCTCCATCAGCTCTTGTTTTCAAGATATCGCGGAAAAACCATTTTGCAGTTTTTTTGGCTTTTAAAAAATTATGGAGGTTACACCGAGCAACAATATCTGTATTTATGAGCTCTATGCGACAGTATACATTCTAAGGTCGCCTAAAAAACAAAGAGCATCATCAGCAAACCCAAAAGCGCCTAAATTGGCCTTTGAAGAGCAATTTTCATCAAATTATCAGCAAATTTTTCAAACTTAATCGCCGTGTACCAGCCATTTAGGGTGGTTGAATTTTAATTAAAACCACTTTAACATGTAGCCCAATGGTTCTTCTAATTTCACAAATTTTTGCATATAAATAATAGGGCTGAATCTCACAAAAGTTGGTAATTTTGTTGGCCAGTGTAATTATACTATCCGCATTTAAAGCTTGGTATGGCCTATTATAATTTTAGAGCTGTAAAAAGTCGGAAAATTGGTATTTCGACCATATCTTGGAAACGAAAACTAACAGCCTTGTTCTTAATTCCACTTCCGCCAATAAATTTCTTAAGAGGAATATATTCGTGTTCTGATAAAAGTAAAACGAAATAGTTTTTTTTAGATTTAAACGTTTTGCACTTTGGCTGGTGAAATGAAAAGTAAATGACTAAGATACTTAAGAACATAAGACACTCTAAAAAAGAAAATAAATTAAAATTTTTTGTTTAGTTTTAGATTTTTTGGTAAATAAAAAATAATTAATAAATTTTTTAAGAATTTCAGATTTCTATGATAGCAAAAGTAAAACGTGAAAAAATTTGTGTTCTGAATTCCACATCTCCAAAGCTCAGACCAGCTCGAAAGGCATTTATCAATCTATAGTCGCCTATCGTTGGTTAAGGGTTTGCGGAACTTTTAAAAAGTGATAATTTTGTAAAAGATCGAACTGATTTCCCTTGTGACACATAATATTGAATGTGATGGAACTTAGGACATACAATTTGATCAACAGTATTTCACAATAAATGTTACAAATGATTGTAGTTTTGAGCTGTCAATTGTCATAACTTCCTGCAGTTAAAAAAACCAAAGCGAAGTTGCTTTTATACAATAACTGTTATTTCACAACTATCAATCCATAAGCGCCAGTGGAACCACTTGTACAAAAAAGTAATTCCGCAGCAATTTCACGTGGATTTCAGAATTGATGCAGAATTTCTTTTGTAAAGTAAGTGGACTGAGAAGATGGCTAAAGAAATGAATTTGACATGCTAACTCGTATTCAGCATGGGTAGGCAAGCAGGAATTAGTTAAAGATACTCGAGACACTTTTCACCGTAGAATGGTGTTATTTCTTTGTTTTACATCAATTAATTACACTAATTTCATTTGGGTTTATGTTGATGGCGGTCTAAAAACATCTCAGAAATTTTCAAATAAGTCAAATATTGGCTAATTTCATCAATTAATCCGCGTGGGCTAATCTTCATTTTAGATGATTGGCGGTCTAATTTCATTTTGAAAAATGAAATTAGACCGCCGACGGCGGTCTTAATTCACGCGGTCTAATTTCCATCACCCTTAAAATTTATATGTATTTATACCAGTGGCGTAGCCAGAAGGGGTTTAAAAAGAAAGTTTTTTTGCGGCGGGAGAGGGGGTCTTTGATTTCAAAGGCGAAAACAAAGGTCATACTTTCAAGATGTCAAAATTATACATATTATACTATAACAAATTTTCAGTTACCTATAGAATTTTACTGCGTTATCATTTACAGGTGCAACTGTGTTGGATAACGTTCTTTTGATTTCAAAAATATTACATTTCGCCCTTAATTTCCTGCATAATATTACAACCATTTTATGCTCAAAATTTATTGCAACATATGGAAATTAACTGCGCCTTTTCCGTCATTTAGCTAAAAGCGATTCAGCATTCGAAATGTTTCAAACGCGGGGCAGACTGAGTGATGGTACCAAAAGGTTGATTCATACAAATGTTTCAGGGTTTCTGAGGTGAAAACACCACCAAGGACAAACAAGGACAAGCCCACTGCGATTTTCTTTCGCAAACTCATTTCCACACACAAAACATGGAATGGTTCAAAAAAGGCATCCAATTTTATCACATATTTTTTCAACAAATCGGATGCGGTGAATAACTCGACCGGTTTCGATTACGGTTACACCAAACGGGATACCTGTACAGTTTAAAAGCATTAGGCCAATTTA
The DNA here is from genome assembly GCA_018904235.1 of Lordiphosa stackelbergi. Lineage (NCBI taxonomy): Eukaryota > Metazoa > Arthropoda > Insecta > Diptera > Drosophilidae > Lordiphosa > Lordiphosa stackelbergi. Next base: position 57,387 of record JAEIFU010001522.1, on the reverse strand, counting down.
AATGCCTGGAAACGAATTTCACCGGTTTAAACCCTGTCAAGAAGAGTAACCCATTGAAAAACTGCCGGGATGGTAGTGCAAATTTTGAACATTGCGGTCGGCTCTAACCGATTTCGATATAGCCGTTACTCATGAAAAACATGTTTAACAGTGTTCCTGTATTCCTTAGAGTGACCATCCGAAAACTATGCAACATTTTTTTAGGGGGTAGCGGGGGGGGGGCTTGGTTCACTTTTTTGTTCAAAACTTAAGAACCGTTCATCCGATCTTTATCATTTCTTCGTCAAATCAATTCATTTTGCTAATTACTAACTATCTCTAGAAGGTCTATCTTTAAAACTGTAGGAGGGGGCGTGGCCAAAATTGAAAACAAACTTGATCTGCCTGAGTTAAAAGAAGCATTTGTCCCATACATGTAAAACCTATATCTCTTACCATCTCTAAGATCTGTTTGTTCATACAGACAGACGGACAAGTCTATATCGTCTCGGCTGTTGATGCTGATCAAGAATATATATACTTTATATGGTCGGAAATGATTCCTTCTGCCTGTTACCTACATTTGCACGACTTTAGTATACCCTCTTTACTCTACGAGTAACGGGTATAACAAGTGAGAAAGTCGGTCAAGCCCGACTATAAAATACTCTGTACCCGGTGTAGAAGCTGAATGCAGCACTGCCGCTGTGCTCATCTCTAAGTTTGTCTCTCTCTCTCTCTTTGATGAATGCAATGCGGTGTGGGTTGCGGGTACGGGGGAGGGGGGCTTTTTTACACTTTTCTTCTCATAACTTGAGAACCGCTCATCCGATCTTTATCATTTCTTCGGCAAATCGATACATATTGCTAATGACAAACTAGGAAGGTACAAATCATCTATCCACAAAACTGTGGGAGATATGACGTTTTTTCAAAATTGAGGGGGCGGGAGGGGGCGTGGAGATAATTGAAAATAAACTTGATCTGCCTGCAAGTAAAAGAAGCATTTGTCCTATACATGTCAAACCTCTAACTCTTACCATCTCTGAGATCCGTTTGTTCATACGGACGGACGAACAGACGGACGGACAGACTGACATAGCTATATTGACTCACGAACGATATCGTTTAAATAAGAGCCCGCTTGTGCTGGGTAACTATTGTTATTGGTTGGAGCATTTCAATTGAATTTTCCTTCCAAATTTTTTTTGTGTAAACCAGATCTACAAATAGACAGAACTGCGTTTTCAGTTATACCAACGAAGCCTTGGTTCGAGGTTTATTGCCATTTTTGGACTAGCAAGTGCCTTAGCAAATGCCAACATTAACCATTTAGATTAAATCCAGCTTCTCCAAAACTATGTAATAAATTTTATGAAGCAGAAAAACGTATATCATTTAAATACTTCATTTTAAGGCATCTTCTCTAATCGCGGTTTCAATTCAAATATTCGGACTTCTTCCGAATTTCGGAACAATTTTCTTTTAAACGTTAGTATTTTGCAGTCGAATTTAATAACAAAGTGAAGTGAGTGTGTACAAAGTATTCCTTACCAACTACATGAGGCATAACAAAACTCTGAATTGTTTGAGCAGCTGAAATCGAATGCTTAATCCCAAGTGAATTCAATTCGAGAGAAAAGCACGACGGAATCTAGTAACCACGCTTGTCACTTATATTTACGTTTATACAACTTGCACTCGAAGTACATTTGGAATTCGGAACTGGGCCTATAGTATTTTAAAAAAAAAGGAGGCCATGAAGGAGTGTCATTGCACAAGAACTGGTAACAAGAAGGAGTGAAAAGCACAAAAGTATAGTGAGGTGAAGAAACGGCAATAAAATATGTTGATTACCCTGAATTCAGGTCTGTGGGGTTTACAATTGCTTAGTTCAATTGGACTGAAAGAGGGGTGAATATAGTTTTTTATAATTTATTTTCTGGATTCTTTCTGTTTTATATAATAACTTATGAAAGTGTAAATATGTTGGTATTACTGATAATTTGTAACAGAGAAGTATATTTTCGTCCATAATTTAAAATATATTATATTCTTGAATTAATAAACAAATTTTTTTTGTCTGCGTACGGGTTAAAGTTTCAGACAAATTTGGCCGCACACCCCCTCCGCCCCCGCAATAAAGAAAGTATACTCCTGCATTAGGAGCAATTCGAATTTTAAGAGAACGTTTGTGATTGCCAAATTAATTTTGCCGGAATGCTAAAATCGGATGACGGTGCTCAAGTAAAGCCATAAAGTGCACCAAAAAGCCACTCCCAAGTGCCAGTAGGAAATTCAACTTTTGGTTAGAGTACACACGGTACGCAGAACCCTGTAAACATGTTTTTCAGAGAGAGTGAACAGGTGTACCGAAAAAGTCGGTGGAGCGCGATAACTATGGCGTCTCGCTGGTAAATGTTGATTGAAGTACCTTTCGTTTTTTCTAAGATAATAAATACTAATATTATTATATGTTTAAATATTTACTCTTTTCGTTTTTTAATTAGTTATATTTTTAATTTCTATATTCTTCATCTATCTCAAATAATTTGTACGAGACCACAAACAAAAAGGGTCAACAAAATGGGGGCAATATAGTTCACGTCAAGCCAGCACAATTTTTTGTTTTTGCTATTCTTATGAAAAATTAAATTTAACTGTTATTTTGATTTAAAATTTTTCATTAAACTCACTTATTCTGATTAAATAAACAGTATTTCACCGATAACTGAATTTCTTATACACTTGAAAAGTGTATTATAATTTTGCCCAAGTTTGCAACGCATAGAAGCGAAAAGTTTATATATTCTTGATCAGCATGACGAGCTGAGTCGATTAAGCTTTGTCGTTGCCGTCCGTCCGTCTGTCCGTCTGTCCGTCTGTCTGTTTCTACGCGAACTAGTCCCTCAGTTTTGGAGCTATCGAGCTGAAACTTTGCACAGAGTCTTCTTTTTACTGCACGCTGCTAATATGTCGGAACCGACCGGATCGGATGACTACTTCTTGTAGCTGCCATACAAATGTTCGTTCGGAAAATGGTTTTTTGTAAGAAAAACTGTTTGTTCTCAATATTACTGCTCTCAAACACGGTCATGGGTAATATGTTATGTTTTTAAGCTGATCTGGCGAAGTTTGGTTGGAAGTCGCTAACCGTTGAGACAAGCTATTTCAAGTGTATCAAAACTTCGGTACAGACGAAGTTAGCTTTGCCTTTTCTCGTTTGATTTGGAAATTTTGGTCAAAACCTACATTTAAATTTTTTTTTATTTAATATTAAAATTAAAGATTTTCTTCTGACAGTTGAATATAATTAATTTTTGTCGTTTCTTTTCTTATTAAAAAATGGAGGGGAAGCTATCTTCGGCTCGACCGAAATGAACTATATTTCTTTTTTATAATTTAGATAGTCAACAAATTTGGGATCAGCATTAAGAATCACCATGCTTTTTAGTTGTTGGCCTTTTGTGGCGAAATTACTAATCAATTCTGTGCTAAGCATCTTCAACTTCGGACAGTAGAATATAAATAATTTTTATAATTATTTTTTCATCGAAATTTAATTAAAGCCACTTATATTTTGTTCAATAAAAAATGTTTAAAACATGTTATAAAATTTTTTTGACCAATTTTTTTTGGCAGCAATATCGTGCTAAAAAGATTGTATCCGGGTCCGACTCTTGGTTCAAAAGTCTACTAAGAGTTCAACCAATAAATTTAAGTAACCTTCTGAACTCTTGAGACCGTTAATCTTTAGGAAAATGACGACTAAGCCCGCATTGATAGACATCTAATAAATAAGCCAGAAGGGATATTACGAAACGTCATAAGTCTTCGAAGAGCCGGACCCGGACGCAAATTTTAAGCAACGTAATGCGCCCATTTATGTTTTAAGGGTCAGTCGTGGGTGGTTCACAGAGAAGAATATCCAGCTTTTAGTATGGCCAGCGCGTTCTCCGGACGTGAACCAATTTAAAACGTTGTTATAGTCGGTTTAGCGGACGAAATCAACTCGTGAAGAACAACAAAAAGTATTGGCCTAGGCATAAAGGACATGTTCTTAAAGATGAATAATTCAAATAATTTTATTACCTTGTTCTCTAACTCGGGTGAAATTTAACTTTTTTATAAAAATGCGGAAAACACTTAACTAATATAATATTTGATATTGATTTAGAAGAATGAAACAGTTTTAAACATTTTTATTGAACAAAATATAATTCTTTATTAAATTTCGTATAGTCGTCCAATTTGGATAAAACTTGATAGAATAGTGCTGTAGCTTATAATATTGATCAATTACAAATTTGGGAGCGATAGCATTGAAAACAAAAAATTATTTTTACCAAGACTTTTTCAGACCTATATTTGGTATGGCAGATAATATAGTTGTCCGATTGTAATCTTAATTAATAATTATGTAAAAGCATAAAAAACTTATTAATACGAGGTTTGAAAACGTTTGCATGGAAAACAAAAAGTTTTTCTTACTAAAACTAGTTTTTCGACAGATCGTTCCTATGGCAGCTATATAATTTAGTCATCCGATCCTGCCGGTTCCATTAAATGTGCAGCATTTTTGTACCAAAAGACTTCGTGCAAAGTTTGGTTAAGACAGCTTCAAAGCTGACGGAGGAGATATATATTACAAACATCCGGAAAATTTGTACATACCCTCTGCAGGGGTATAAAAATGATATTCTTTTATCCTAACGGCGAGCAGAAACGTTCATAATCTAAATCCCATTCGCAGGCACTAATGTATGCGGATGACCTCAAACTTTGTTTGTCGTATAATAACCCTACGTCTCCTCTACTCTTGCCATCCGATTTAAACTCTCTTCACACCTGGTGCTCGGTTAATAGCCTTCCTCTTAATCTCAGCAAGTGTAAATGTATGACTTTTAGTCGTAATCAACCATATGAGTTTGATTATATGATTGATTCCATCACTTTGGAACGTATCCATATAGTTGATGATTTGGGTATACAATTTCTTCCCAAGTTATGTTTCAATAGTCATATATCAGTTATCTCAAACAAGGCAATTTTCGCCTGCGGCGCTGAAAGGAACTCTATTTTTTTAAATTAAATACTTACTGTAAGAACAAGACCACGCGGTCTAATTTCATTTTGTGATCGCGGCCTAAATTCATTTGATGGCGGTCTTAATTCATTTTGAAAAATGAAATAAGGCCGCGCAGAGTAGGCCGCCGACTTCATTTAAGATGGCGGTCTTAATTCATTTTGCAGAATGAAATTAGACCGCCATACAAAATGCACGGCGGTCTTAATTCACGCGGTCTAATTTCACAGAGCCGTTTGTAACGCACAGAAGGAAACATCTCCGACCACATAAAGTATATATATTCTTGATCAGCATGACGAGGTGAGTTGATATAGCCATCTGTCCGTCCGTCTGTCCGTCCGTCTGTCCGTCTGTTTCTATGCTATCTCCTCCGTCAGTTTTAAAGCTATCTCAACCAAACTTTGCACGAAGTCTTTTGGTATAAATACGCTGCACATTTGTCGGATGACTATAGCATATAGCTGACATAGGAACGATCGGTTGAAAAAGTAGTTTTAGTGAGAAAAACTTTTTTGTTTTCAATGCTATCGCTCCCAACCCCCGTATTTATAAGTTTTCTTTAATTTCACATAATTTCACCGAGATTTATCAAAATCGGACAACTATATAGTATAGCTGCCATACAAAAAGATAGGTCTGAAAAAAGTCTTAGTGAGAAAAACTTTTTTGTTTTTAATGCTATCGCTCCCAATCAACGTATTTATAAGTTTTCTATGATTTCACATAATTTCACCGAGATTTATCAAAATCGGACAACTATATAGTATAGCTGCCATACAAAAGATAGATCTGAAAAAAAGTCTTAGTAAGAAAAACTTTTTTGTTTTCAATGCTATCTATATTATCTATATCTATATTATATACTACCACACAATTTTGTCAAGTTTGATTTAAATCGGATGACTATAGCATATAGCTCCCATAGGAACGATCGGACCAAAATGTAGTTCTAGTGAGAAAAACTTTTTTGATGAATATATCGTATAGCCATATATCAAACTGGCAGCATATATCATGCTCCAAGGGTATATAAACTTCGGTACAGCCGAAGTTAGCTTCCCTCTATTTTTCTAAATAAAATCCTCATTTCGACCGATAGTTCTTATGACAGCTATAAGATATAGTCATCCGATTTTGACCAAAACTTCAAAATCTTTGTAAAAGGCGCATAATATTAATAATCGCGTGAAGACATGGGAGCTAAAGACGTATCCGATTTTACATTAAAAGCAAAAGACGTTAACAAAAAAAGTTTTTATCACAAAGACCCACTTTTCGACCGATAGTTCCTATGGCAGCTATAAGATATAGTCATCCGATCCGGTCGGTTCCGACATATTAGCAGTGTGTAGTAAAAAGAAGACTCTGTGCAAAGTTTCAGCTCGATAGCTTTAAAACTGAGGGACTACTATTTGATAAATAATTCTGAAAAATGTTCAGCTGATACTAAAAATAAACTGAAGCCGAATTCAGTGTCGCCCTGGGTATACCTAAGAGTATTCACCCGCTATACTTAAATGTCGCCCTCTCCTACTATTTCTTTAACAAAGGCAACTTAACTTCTGTATTAAAAATGTTCTTTGTATAAAATTATGCCTTGTGGCCGTATTTAAAGCCCTTGCCCTCTTACCCAAAGCAATTCAATTATAAATAAAGGCTTAATATTTTTATTTGCATATTTTTTCTTTTCTTTATTCACTCTACTTACAGTATTTTTTTATCACACACATGCTCTCTTTCCCATAGTGAGAAAAAAAGAGAAGAACCAAAAGTGAAGAAGCCCACGAGGCACATCAATGGATCAAGTACACGCACACAAACAAACATACATAATGACATGCATACAAACAAACAGACAGAGCACCCGCAGCTGTCATTGACAATAAAAATAATAACACCCACGAAAGGACAACCAAAGCAACAACAATCAAACATTTTTTTTATCAATCACAAAATAAACACTCGACTCTGTGCTTTGCATCACATAATGTGGAGGGTGAAGTTGGGGTTGGGGGGTAAATTTAATGCCTTTTTTTGATTACGATATTTATTTGTAGGTACAAAGAAAAAATCATAATTGAAATAAAAGCAACGCCATTTGATGATTTGTGTCTACATAAAAATGGCAATTTTTATGATTTGTTTGACAAGGCAAACGCAACAACAAACCCAACAAATTGTAAGATCGAGAAATTTTTCATTTCCACGGAAAAACCTCTTGTCGACACACAAAAAGAAAAGGAAAATAAAAAGTAAGTAAATATATGGCAGACTCATAAATACGAGCACAAAAATCAATTGACAATTTATTGTTTGAAACATAAAAAAATGAGGGAGCAAAATCTATATTAAATTACCAGCCAGCTAACAAAAATGGCAAAATAATAATAATAAAAGAGGACACAAAAAAATACATACATACCAACATAGCATTTCATTTTTTTGTGGCCATTGTTGCTGCTGCTGCTGATGCTGTTGTGCCCAATTGCCTTTAAATTGTGCCGAGTGTTAAGTGGCTCACGTTAAAAAAACATTTAACGTTTTTATTTACGATGCACAAAAAACCAAAAAAAATTGGCAACAAAAACAGGCTCAAACTTCAGTGCCGTGCCGGTCAGTGAAAGTGCTTTGTTCTGGCCCTGGCATAGGTACTCGGACATGCGAAAAAAAAGAAAAGTGAAAAGGATATTGGAATTGTAAGCGAATAGGCGGCACACAAAAAACGGAAATTAAAGTAAAAATATGGCAATTGGGAATGTTAGAATTCAGAGAGCAAAAACTGAATGTACCTGAAAAGTTAAGTGGCAATTGTGGCGGAAAATATGTGAGACAGCAGTGCCCATATGGCAGAATGTTAGGGAAACTGAAAATAGTTTAATTTAAGTGCAACATTATGGAATTTTTAACATTATAAGAAGATCAATCAAATGAGAACAGGATGACAAAGGCAGAGAAAGGGTTCATAAGAGGCGCAGTTTGAAGAAAGCGGCGGATGATATATACACAGAGGGAAAAATGAGTTGCCTTCAACTTTAAATTAGAACAAGATGGCGTCAAAATTATTGAGAACAAATGTCCGAAATGTTCTTGGATTGAGTAAAGTTGTTCTCAATCGGAAAATGGTTTTCAACAGAGAGATATACAAGAGAGATCGAGTGAGAGCAAGTTGGCTCTCTTTTTGATCTCTCTCTCTCTCTTTGTCATCCCAACCGAGCATTAGTAGCCCTTTAGATGTGAATATGCTAAAGTGTACAACGGCTGAATGGTCTGGCGCGTCATCCAATACATTAAGTGCATAGGGTACCGGGCCTGAAAAAATTTTTCAGTTTTTTTCTGAAAGACTTAAATTAAACGAGTCAGGTGGAGTGAGTCTTTGATACGATGTTTTTGATTCGTATAGAATATAATATAGGGAGAAGCAGCAGCGCGCATATCCAGGAGCCTTGGCTCCCTTCACTTCAAATCAAAAAAGGTATGTCTCCGTTCCCACCCAAATGTGAGGAACCCGCTCACACATGGTTCAAAATCAATCAAATTTCCTCTCAGTTGAGTTTAAAATGTTCTTAATAACGGAACAATATTAACTCAAATTAAGTTCTGAATTGTAGAACAATATCAACACAATTTGAGTTTTTGCGTTCTCAAAAAATTGCTCTTGAAGTGCATGGAAGGATGCCATAGGACATCCTTATACACTTCAAAGGCTACACCAGTTTTGGTGTATTTAAGACCTGAAATAGTACACTGGTTGTACACTGCCGGTGGTATGACTGGTACATTGCGCACAACCCCAACAGATGCACTTAACATAATGTAACACCTTTTGCCTCTAGATCAGTGGTGCCCAAAATGTCAATTGCCTATCACATGTGATAGGAAGTCAGATTTCTGCCAGCGTTGCAGCCGACACACGCATAGAGAGAGAGAATACGTGTGATTGTAGCCCATGTTCCCGTGGTTCCCAAAAGAAAGCCATCTGGCACAGTTCTTTTTACACGGAAGAATGCACCATCAATTTTTGCAGTATGAAAGACGGCATACAATCTGTATGAAAACGGATGCACGTTCTCTTTTGCTGTGATTTTGAAGGGAAGAAATCGGCATAGCATGCATACTCCCCTTCTAATGGCACGCATGCTGGTGAGTACCTACTACTAACCATACAACATATAGACTACTCATTTCATACAACGAAAATGGACACAAAAATTTCTTAGCGACAGGCCCCAGGCCTGTTAGCGGCGGGCCCCGTCGCTCTCTCGCGGCTCTCTCTCTCTCTCTTCGCTCTCTCATTCTTATGACGCACACTGATTGCGAGAGTTCGCTCGTTCAGTCGCAGAGTGGCGCATCTTCAAGCAGGTTGCTCTGCGCTTGAATATGCGCTTTATATGTATGCGTGTTCATGCATTCACGTACACGGGTGCATGTGTGCGATCATTTCATTTCGACCCAGCAAGAATATTTGGTCTTTTGGTACTTTTCATACTAGGTACCCTAACAATATGGGCATATTCACTATTGGGTTAATGGTAAAAATAGGAATGTTATATGTTATAATATATTTCTTAATGTTTCAGCATACATTTCATATTTGTTTACAAATTCAAATCAGTGGCAGCAGTGAAATGTTTTGCATATATGTATGTATTCGAATGAATAAAAATTCATCTACTGAGATAGGAACAGGGCATATTGCAGTCGGTGTCACTTTAAACACCGACTGCTCTTATGTGGTTGAGAAATCAAGTCAGCTGTTATTGTTGTTATGCGAGCGGATGGTGCCTGCATACCCTACCGACGAATGCTTTTTAGGGGAGCGGGAGCGGGCAGAAACAAAAACAGCTGATTGGCTTTGTTTTGTTTACATTTTTTATTGATATTTTTTTCCGGACACTTGTTATGAATTTGGTTTATTGTTGTTATTTAATGATCTAGTTGTATATATTTGTATGTATGTTTGTTTCTTTTAATATTTTCTTTATTTAAAAGTCGCCGCTCGAATTAGTTACCGATAAATATACACACATATACATATATTCACCTGTGTGGAACAATATACAAATCTTCATTTTTTATTTAAATAATATTTTAATGAAAATAATTTAATAATTTTAATTGTTCCAATATTTGTTAATATTGTTGTAAGCACAGGTGTATGTAAGTAATATATGTATTTTAATCGGTATCCAGGGAACACCACGGGGGGCCATTCAATTGCAATGGAGTCTTTAATGAAGACTTACGAGTCGACTTGAGATTCCAAAATGCTTTGAAAATCTCCTTGTTCCCCACCTACCTAATAATACCACCTATACATACAAAAAAAAAATGAGAGGGTGTTTTTTAATGTGTTGTGGGATTGGAGCAACAAATAATAATCCAACGATGTATGAATTTAACATCATAATGTCCAAAATGCTATCAATGAAAATATTAACATCCACATCAGTATCTGGTAATTGCGGCCCAGATGATGATACAATGTTAATAAATGTTATCCAGGACTGCAGCTTAAAAACAATTTGCAATGACGTAAAAACCGATAAAGTAGAAAGTACCGATTTCGATATGTTTTTAGATGAAGAGACGGAAATTGAGCATATTTTTGATATTGCAACTGGAAACGAATTTGATAGCAATGCCTTGCGATATTTTGCAGGCTATATATTGTTTAAATTTCTGCAAAAAAAGATTGCGAAATGTGTTCTGATCTATTAAAAACAAATATAGAAGAACAATGCTCCACAGAACATTTTATTATAAATAAAAATTATGACTGCGCTGATAAAAGTTTGAAACTGAAAGCTCCATCAGAATACTATTTCTCTTTAATTCAAATGCACTACAATATTTTTAAAAAAATATTTGACAAAAAGTCCTTACATGAAAAGAATAAAGGAAAAAATTAAACAGTCCTGTATACTCGCCACTGAAAAGTCTAGCATTTATTCAAATTGGTTTTCGGTTACCCATTCCTGTTATGAACACAGGATGAAAATGCTAGATGGATTTATTTTAATTTTACTGAGGAAAAACAGTAAATGGCTGACAGAAAAAATGTTTACGAAAGGAAAAGCTGTATCAACAGCGAGTGCAAGAAAACTAAAAAATACTAAAACAGTAATAAGTTTCTTATAAAATGTATAATTTTTTTTTTGTATGTATAGGTGGTATTATTAGGTAGGTGGGGAACAAGGAGATTTTCAAAGCATTTTGGAATCTCAAGTCGACTCGTAAGTCTTCATTAAAGACTCCATTGCAATTGCAATGGCCTCCTCGTGGTGTTCCCTGGATACCGATTAAAATACATACATTACTTACATACACCTGTGCTTACAACAATATTAACAAATATTGGAACAATTAAAATTATTAAATTATTTTCATTAAAATATTATTTAAATAAAAAATGAAGATTTGTATATTGTTCCACACAGGTGAATATATGTATATGTGTGTATATTTATCGGTAACTAATTCGAGCGGCGACTTTTAAATAAAGAAAATATTAAAAGAAACAAACATACATACAAATATATACAACTAGATCATTAAATAACAACAATAAACCAAATTCATAACAAGTGTCCTGAAAAAAATATCAATAAAAAATGTAAACAAAACAAAGCCAATCAGCTGTTTTTGTTTCTGCCCGCTCCCGCTCCCCTAAAAATCATTCGTCGGTAGGGTATGCAGGCACCATCCGCTCGCATAACAACAATAACAGCTGACTTGATTTCTCAACCACATAGGAGCAGTCGGTGTTTAAAGTGACACCGACTGCAATATGCCCTGTTCCTATCTCAGTTGATAAATTTTTATTTATTCGAATACATACATATATGCAAAACATTTCACTTGCTGCCACTGATTTGAATTTGTAAACAAATATGAAATGTATGCTGAAACATTAAGAAATATATTATAACATATAACATTCTTATTTTTACCATTAACCCAATAGTGAATATGCCCATATTGTTAGGGTACCCTAGTATGAAAAGTACCAAAAGACCAAATATTCTTGCTGGGTCGAAATGAAATGATCGCACACATGCACCCGTGTACGTGAATGCATGAACACGCATACATATAAAGCGCATATTCAAGCGCAGAGCAACCTGTTGAAGATGCGCCACTCTGGAACGAGCGAACTCCCGCAATGAATGGAGAGAGGAAAGGGGGGGGGCGGCCGAGAGAGCGGGGATTGCCAAAAGCTAAAAAGGGCGGAGGCGGCGCAAGAAAATTAAAGTGGTAAAAACAATTTTGAGCGAAGGGGGAAAAGAGAAGATGTAGAGTAATGATAGGAATTGAGAGCGTGCGAAATACATGTACTCGCTATCTAAATCTTTTGATGGTACAAAGGGCTATACAAGAATGCTAAGAAACCAGAGAAACTATGCCAATGCAATTAACTGCAAGGTTTTGCTCGCATTATAGGAAAAACCACAAAATATGATGATGGAAGAAATGTCACGTTCGACATGTCACGTATCGACAGAAAAAATTTTTACAAAAATGTACTCAAAATTTTAAATCAAATAATATACATTTCAAAGAACTATTCATTCATAAGATTTTAAGATTATTTGGGCTTAGTTATTGTGCTAGGTTTGCTAAACTTTGTCTTTATATAGAATACTCGCGAAAACCACTTCTGTTTTTGTCACGTTCGAATAGCTTCCAATTTTGTCAGTATTTTGAAACCGAATTTCATGATATACGCTCTACACTAATTAAGAGTGCTTGCTAAAAACTATATTATACAGTAAAAACGAATTAAAAATTGTTTAATTTGACTTTTTTCGTTTTCAATTTGTACGACGGTCACGGTTCGACAGAATGGAATTGCCGAATTTTAAAAACACTTTTTTGGTAAATTTAAAAGAAATATATTTTTAATATTTTTTTATACGCGAAAAGTGTATTATAATTTGCCCAGAAGTTTGCAACGCATAAGAAGGGAATCATCTCCGACCACATAAAGGTATATATATTCTTGATCAGCATGACGAGCTGAGTCGATTAAGCTTTGTCCGTCATCGTCCGTCTGTCCGTCGTCCGTCTGTCCGTCTGTCTGTTTCTACGCGAACTAGTCCCTCAGTTTTGGAGCTATCGAGCTGGGAAACTTTGCTCAGAGTCTTCTTTTTTTGCACGCTGCTAATATGTCGGAACCGACCGGATCGGATGACTACTTCTTGTAGCTGCCATACAAATGTTCGTTCGAAAAAATGTGTGTTTTTAGTGAGAAAAACTGGTTTTGTTCTCCAATATTATCGCTCTCAAACACGGTCATGGGTAATATGTAATGTTTTAAGCTGATTTGCGAAGTTTGGTCGAAGTCGCTAACCAGTTGAGACAAGCTGTACCGAGTGATCAACTTCGGTACAGACGAAGTTAACTGCCTTTTTGTTATATTATTTTGAGATGTTGTAGTAGTATTTATATAAACCGCTTTGGACCGACGACATGAGAAGACGTTTAAGAACGTTTGATGTAGGGAACAGCACAGGGTGGCGGACGTGAATGATTAAAAAAGCACGAGGGACATGGAAGGGATGGTGATGTCCGGAGCGGGGAAAAGGTAAAAGGAAAAAAAAGTGAAAAAATAAGAAAAAAAGAAAGGGAGGAAAGAGTGACAAAGAAGAAGAAACAAAAAAAGATAAAAAAAAGATTGAAAGAAAATGTTTAAGAGAAGAGAGAAACGAAAAAAGAAAAGGAGAAAGGGTTAAATAGAAAAAGTGTTTATGATTTAACGTGGAAAAGACAAAAAAAAAAGAAAAGGAAAAAGAAGTAAAAAAAAAAAGGAAAAAAAATTTGGAGAGGAAGAACCGGTTGGGTACGCCAACCGAAAAAAAGGAAGGGAAAAAGAAAAGGAGCGCGCGCAACGGCCGGGGCGAAGAAAATTTGTGATTTTTGTTGTATGAAAGTGTATATGTTTTGTAGATAAAGTATTTTTATAAATAAAATGTAGAAGAGATTATTTGGGAAGCTAAAATCGATAAGAAATACACTTTTCTTAATTTTTAAAAATTTGTATTTTGAGAAAAAGTACTCTATTTTTTTATTTTACCCTTTTTTCCGATTTTATAAAACCCTAAGCATTTTCTATTATTTATGGTGCACTTGTTACAACGCTTTTTTCTAATTATAAAAACATGCTGCAAAGTCCTCTTCCGGTGTAGTCCTTTATTGCTTCTCAATGCGGTCACTTAAAATGGTATTTACTGTTATGTCTGTAGTATCTGTCTAGAAGGTCAGTGCGTTCATGCGGACAAGGCCTTTGTTCAAACCCCGCTCATGCTGACTCGAAACTGCGAGCCACACTAGCCGCACTTTCCGAAATGGACAGGCTTAAAAATTTAGTCCCATATAAGAGCGTGTATAAACGCATGTCTTCCCTTCGCTAAAATTAGGTCTTAATTTACTGACCAAACATATATACGATTCTTGCACCATATTTGTGTCTTTCTCGATTAAATTCAAATTTGACAACATTTAAAATGAGTTCACCATTAGGTGAACGTGTCGTACACGTAATATTTGTGGAAACTTTAAAGGCTTTTCGCAGAGTTTAAAACTTAAATTATAATTTTTTGATTTTTAAGTTTTATTTTTATACCCTCAAAAGCAATCATTTAGATGGTATCAGTTAAGTTTTCGCAAGGTTCCTTATCGTCGTCCACCCTAATGGACATGTTTGGGATACTGTTAGACTGTTTAAATGGATTGCGATAGTTTAGCTATAATTTTTGGCAGTGGAGTAGCCAGTTTGGAAAAATGAGGCCATCCAATTGGCGATATCAGTATCAAAGTCGGCATTAATGATATTGAAAGCTAGTAAAATCGAAAAGAACTACGTTTAGAAATTACAAAGACATAGAAAGATTTAAATTTAATCATTTTCTTTTGGGGGAGTTGATCGAAGATTTATTATAAAACTTAATTTAGTTCTTCTCAAAAATACGTTCAAGCTTTCCAAGCCACCAACTAAAAGTCAACTTTCCCAAAAAAAAGTTTACCAACATTTAACCCTGAAAAGTCACTTAAACAAAAACAAACAAAACCCCAACGCACCCGTTCAGAAGCTCCAAATTGAAAAGCTTCAAAAGCATTTTTATTTACCCGCCTTAAATTCTCAACGCGTCTACAAGAGAGAAAAAAAAAACGCGCCGCCAAACCGAAAATTTCGCACGCAAATCCCATAAATACACGCAGCAGCCGCCGACGCCAAAATAAATTATGTGAAATGTTTCACCCAGTCTCCACCATATTCAGCATACGAGTACAAACCAAATAACCAAACAGCAAAAAAAGAACACATACTTCAACAAAAATTGGCATGCAACATCCGGTGGCGGATTCGCTTAGAATTGCAACAATCAGCCCACACCCTTCCCACAAGCATGACCAAAAAACAAATGTCGAATTGAATGTCAGAATATTATTTCTAGTCTGGGATAGAGGAAACCGGGATCCGGAACCTTTCTTGCTTTTGTGTGAGTGTGTGCGTGTGTGTTTTGGGCCAAAATGCATGTCAATGAAAACATTTGGAATGAGATATGCAAACATGAAGTTGAAATGAAAATGAATTTGCAACAATCCGTGCATTTATTTATGGATTTCGGGACCAACAAAAAAGAAGGTTTTAGTTACCGCTACCAACGTAAATTTGGAGCTCTACGTTTAGTTTTGCAAACTCAATTTTGAAATACAATTGAAGTTTATTAACATTAAGGTCCAAACTTTGTAATTGTAGAAAAAAGCTATGAAACAAAATTAGCCATTTTGTTCGGACACTTATAAAAAGTTACCAATTTTTAAGCACAATATTTCAGAACATTTTGATGAAATCGTTTAAGTTCTATTAATAAACCATATTCAAATGCATTAATAATTGTCCTACAATTCAAAGTAGCCCCAGAAAGTATGCTTTTAACATCTAAGCTATTTTTACCAACATTAAATTTATTTTTGTTTGTTCTCGGTTTTCTTTATTTTCTTTGTATGCTTCAGCGACCAGCTAATTTTGCAGCTCAACTCAGCATTTTTCTCCCCTCAAGAACGAACCTAACCTCATGTAACCCTCTTACAGTTGGCTTACCTTTACCATTTCTTGCCCCTGTTGCACTCTCTCATTCAGCTGCAAATCACGCAACATTGTATACATTTGTAAAACAGCTTTAAAAAAAAACCAACAATTTCACCTTGCCAGTTGAATGATGAGGCATCAATCACCCAGCAAGCACGTTTGTCATGCTCCCCAAAAGCGCACTGTCAAATTCAGTGAATGTCCCAAGCCACGTCCCGGCTTCCAGTTCTCCATCCTCAACACTTAAAGTTTCCAAAAATTTCGATTTTTCTTGTTGTTTTTTTCTTGTCGCTTCAAGAACTGGCAAAAGTTTTGCTTTTGCTTGGCTTGACTTTCCCGCCCTTCCCGCGTACATGAAAATGGATCGCACGCATTCATTTACCTGCAACACATTTTCTAATGACATCAAAAGCAACAAAAATTTGTTGCCCGTTGCGACATTAAGATTGATTAGTTTCTGTTGCCGTAAAAAATAAACTTTTGCCAAATTTATGCGCTCCTACTTGATGATGGAGGAGTTTTATGTGCAAATATGTAAGTTGGTTGCTTCTCGTTTACATAAATTTTTGGCTGAATAATTTGTTTTTAATAAGCGTAAATAGTTTTTCTACTGCACACACACTCAAAGGCTTTCGCAGAATTACTTGAGCTCAAGAGGGAATTAAGTCGAGTAAAACATTTGTAGCTTGTCGGTTAAATGTGTCACCAAGAGGTTCCCCAGAACGAGAAAGGATATTTAATAAACACAGAAAGAGAGAGGGAGAGTTTGCCTTTGTTGTCGCACATTTATTGCACTTACATTTGTGCAAAAGTTATTAAGTTATGTGTTTGTGTGGGTGTGTAAACCTTTGAAGTACTCCATTAAGTAGATCGGTGACAAATGAGGGAGGGAGGCAGTGAGTGTTCCATAAATGTATATGTAAACAAGTACAAGTGAAGGTACTATTTTTGGAATAGTTTCAGCCACACTTGAAAGCAGTTGTAATTTCATATTCAACTACACACACACACATACATATCGAACGAGTTGCTATGGCAAGAGTTGCAACAGATTCCTAAAACAAACGGTAAACGGAGAGAAGGACTGGGTTGTAAATCAAAATTACCATTACAATCTTTTGGTTATATAAATGGGTGTTTTTCTCGGGTATCGAACTTTTATTTACACACTGTTTATCCGGGTTTCTGTTTACAACTTCGACTCTGGCTATCTGTCCATTTATGTACAGCGTCACTTCTTAGAGCTGGCAAATACATCGATACATCGATTCGCAAATCGATTTTGTTCATGTTTAAAAAACATCGATATTATTTCAATATTTGGGGAATCGATTCAATCCCATAAAAGTCCATGAACAAGCGAAGCCTGCAAAACTCGTGCTAAGGGTTGGAAAAAAACTTTAAAAGAATTGGTCAATTTTATTTACTTACAACCAAAAAAATTAATTGCCTTAAACCGCTGAAAATGACCTCAAATTTAGGCGATTTGACCTCAAATGGCGCCAAGACATTAAATTATCCTTACTCCTAAGTTGCTAATGACCTTAAGTTTTAAGTTCATTTTAACCTTGATTAAAAAAAAACCTTGCCTTATTATTTAGGATTTTTTTAAAAATCTAAAGGTCAAATTTCCTTCAGAAATTTTACAAATTTTTTGGGCAAAACAAACAGAAGTCAACCCTGAGTGCTTTGGTGGTGGGCGTTATTAGTGTTAAATAAACTCTTCTTTCTGAAAAAACATAAGAACCTATCTTTTAAAAAATTTACCTTGCTGGGATTCGAACTCAGGCGTCTCAGCCTTGCAGCTACGGTCGACGTAAAAAATTACTCATAGTTGCTAAAGAGCCGTATGGCGCAAAGGGTAGAACGTTGCTTTTAGTCCCAGTGCAAGCGCACGTTTTTTTATTTATTATTTTTTTGTTGAATTTTTTTATGGTATTTTTTTGAACAATCAGTTTTGTTGCATAACAATTTACTTAAGTCCCCAACCGATTGCGCAAAGCGGCACTGCAGAATGCACAGTTAATACAGTACGTTTGTACAATCGGCATAGGATCTAAGGGCCGTTTTCTCATGTTGCTGTTTTTGCAAATCTAGGTGGATTTGTTGCGTTTCGTTTGCTCATGTTCAAGGCTAACCATCTAGATAGGATTTCGTAGCAAGGTACTTCATCCTCATTGATTTGAAAACAATGTACATGACAATTCATATTAAGTATTTTTATGAGTGCGCGCATATGGTCACACTTAAAAAAATTTGATATAAAAAAACAACTGCTTCAAATGCAGTTAAATCTGAATTGTTAATAATTAAACCAAAAATTGAAAATATTGTATGTGCCTTTGGTATACAAGACACCTGCAGACATTGCTGAAGAGACAGATGCTCATACTAATTGCCCTAGGTCATTGCTTATGCTGAGTTCGCACAGGCAACTAATTTGGCCAAAATGTGTTTCGAATTGCCTTGATTATTGATTTTTCTGTATTTAAAACTAAAACTATGAAAAAGGGGGCGCTCGTCCTTCACAAAATTAGTGTGTGGTTTTATTCAGTCGGCGGGCAATAATAGTTTCATTATTAATTTGATCAAATTAGGTGAAAAAGTTCCCTAATTTGGCCTATATAGCAAAATATTCATCAAAATTTGTCTAAATTATTTGCCTGTGTGAACTTAGCTATAGTCCTTTTTCTTAATCTCCAACCATAGTTACAAGTGCTTGCGAAAAAAATGTTCCTCCTCTGTGAAATGCTTGCTTTCTTTTTTTAAAATTGGCGCGCAAGGGACATATCAACAAACTAGCGAGTCCAAAGGGGCTGCCCACTTACTTTTAGTGCCTTTTCAGACCTGCCGGTGTGACCGTAGTGCAAATGCCCAAACTCATAATCAATCTACATGAGACAACCAATTGCACGAAAACCACCTAGTTGCAAAATCTAGGTGGATTTTGGATTTGAGCAAAATCAGGAACATGAGAAAACGGCCTTCAGTTCTTGTAGCTAAGCGCAGCGATACAATTATGCGAATCGCTAGCGATTCGGTAACCCCTTACTGACTACCCGCCGGATTACCGCTCAGATTACTTTTGTATGGGCATGTCCTAGCGAAACGTTAGCGATTCTGGAGCTAGCGAAACGCTACCGAAAAGTAATCAGTAGCGTAGCTAGCTACCGCAGTAACTACTAGTTATCTGTAATTTAATATGCTCCAAAATATTTATCAACTCATTTAATTTAAATAACAATTAATATTGTAGTGTTTATTTATTTTTTATTACACACTTCAGTTTCATAATGGGCTTTTTGTTTATATGTAAAGCATCCCGAAACTGCTCCTCAGCGGTTTGGTTTCCTCCGGAGGGTATGCTGGCTGAAAAAGTAATTCAAATTTTAAATATTATAATAGAAATTAAAGTATAATTATAAAACATACATGTGGAGCGCAAAAACTTCCTTTCTCGGCCTTTGCCTTTACTCCAAGAGACTATTGATTTTATCGCCTTGATCTGTAACAATAAAAAAATTTTAAAAATAACAAACAAAATATTTTATGTTTTTTATCTGTTTTTACTTTTAATATTCTTACCTGTAATTGTAAATTGATGATGTTTTTTTATAGTTGATGATACTTTGCACTTTAAATATTATATTATAGTATTTTTTTATTTTTATTTGCCAAAAACATACACTCGGTTAAGCGTCACAACAAGAAATAATTTCTGACGCTAAGCAGAATACGAATTGAAAAGAAGACACACGAAAAAGGGATAGCAATGTTCTTACTTGTTTTCCTATTCTTTTTGTCGGGTCACTCGCTGAAAGAAATTTAAAGCGAAACGCATTTTCTGTCTTCGATTTGTTTTTAAGCATGTCAGTCAGCTCGTTCGTACTGACTACAGCCCGGATTACTTGGACACTAGCGAATAACTAGCGCCGAATTCGCTAGCTTTTCGCTAGCGAAACTAGGGGGGTAGGGGCTTTAGAACTGAAGGGAGTTGCTTAACCTTAATTCTAGTTTTTTGTTTTGTGTGTACCTGATTTAGGACAAAAATATATTGGTATTGCGGTAATGGTATTTTGTAACTTATGATTATGTTTGTTTAGTTTTTGGAATTAATTTCATAAGGAACTTATTTTTTGGCTTTATTTGAGTTCAGTACAGTTAAAAGCAAGTAATCAAACCGAATCAAATTTCGGTTACGGTTGTGGTACGTACCGAAACTTCCGTACCGGTACCTAGATATTTTTTTCAGTATACCGGTAAGTAGCGGTAAGATTAACAGAAAAGAAAAAGAAAAGTGGGTAAGCAAGCTATACACATGTATGTTGACCATAAATTATAAATTTAATTCGCGTGTATTTGCCATACAAAATTCTCACGTTTGTATTCACAATATGATTAACATATTATTTAATTAACAATGTCTTCGCCAAACATAACATTACTCAAACTTAGAAAATTTTAGTTAAGAAGAAGGCAAATTAACGATTATTTCTTAGAAGCATAATAGCAGTCAATGTATTTCGGTTCATCTGATTTCTTAGCGGAGACATAATAAACTTAGATTTGGGGGTGTTTTCGGTCCTGGCGGCGTGCAGTAGTTTGAAGGACAGCAAGGCTGCTAAAGAGAGGTTTTTCGAGGTTTTTATATGAAGGCTGAAGCTCTGCGAACGCATTCGCTGATGCACTCGACGCCTAATTCGCCATTAGTTACGTGGTAGCTTGCAAGCTGTCTGTCACGCCATTTTAATTTAGAGAAGTCTGTATTCAGCAGGCTGCAATGAGCGCCCCTCATTTAACTTTATTACAATTTCTAAGGGCATGTGGTCAGAAAAAATTTTTCACCATTGTACAATGTCATGCCACTGGCCTCGTATAATGCAATAATTGATAACTGAGCTTTGTTGTCCTCTGATAAAGCATCGCATTTTGTCCTACCATTTAGCAGTAGTAAGTTGAGTTTCTCGCACGTTTCCATCCATTACAGACCTTTACTGTTGACTGTTTTGTCTCTAGACATACGAAAAGAGTCTGCGAATCCAACGGTTGACTCATCCGTAAAGCGTTGCAGGGTACGAATTCGAGCGTTGCAGTCTCCAGCAATTAAAATACTTTCTTGCCCATTTTCCAAGCTAAGCACATAAAGTCGAAAATTTCATGGAAACAAAACTCATTTTTAAAAGCACACCTTAAAACTACATCTATTTACAAAGAATCGAATAATATTTTTGATTTTTTGGACACCCTGAAATTGTTATCAGTTATCAAATTCAGGTTGCGATAAAATTGGCGTCAAATATTTGTTAACTTTGTGGACTTGCACGTCGTGTTAAGTTGCACAAAAAATTATGGCAAATTATGGATAATAAAGGCCATGGAATGTAGAATGAATAAATGAAAGCATTTTTGATAATTTTCAAAATGTTTCATTAAAGTGTGTTGTTTCGTATTGTCCCTAAACAGAGAAAACTTAATCAAGGTGCAAGTCTTCTGTGAAGTTAAACTAATCTGGTGCGTGTTTGTGCGTTTCGAAATGTATGTCAAAATAAAGAAGAAAGTGCGTATCTTCTTTGCGGCTTTTGCGGTGCTTTAAACTTGAAAATGAGCTCGAACTCAGTCATGCAACGCTGCTTGACGTATGGATGGCAACTCTACCGCTCCTAAAAACTGGGTATTTGGCCAGCTAAGGGAATGTACGCTTAAAATTTTACTATAAATTACTAGAAATTAATTTTAAATTTTAATTTTAACTGTTCTCAAAACTTTGTTTAAGGATCACGTATACGCAATGTGGCCATATACGGCGGTCGGGGTAGGCGTGGTCAAATTAACATTAAATTTGGTTTTAATATTTAGAATGTTATATTTATCAAATATACCAAATTTCGCGTTTCGGCTCACAGTGCAAAGGTCGTACAGGTATTCAAAATCATTATTAATGCACAATTTAAGTAGACAGGTAATATGTGGTAGTTAGCGTTGGTAATTTTGCAATTTAGGTTGAGTTTCCAATTTTTGTAAAATTCATGCCGTAGGACCTAACTGTTTATTTTTCACTGCGTATAGATGGCCACCAGTGGCACGGCTCGCAGATATCCAGTGAAGTCTAAGGACGGGGAGGTCATTTTCATATTCTTCAAAACGGGTTTCAATAAAGGTTTCGAAAAGCAGTATAATTTCGATCTTCTTCAGGTAATCCAAAAAAGACTTAAATATAAGCTTGCTACGTAATCCAGCGATGTTGTACATCAAAATCTTAAAGCAATGAGTGAGTTGGCTATGGCTGATGAATTTTACGATTTTTTTGATCAAACGGCAGCTTGGATTTGTTAAGACTGTTTTCGAACTCCTCGTAGTTCGAGTTTGCTTAAATTTGTCCCATATAAAGTTTTCAAAGCCTCCTCCGCAAGCTGATTTCCGCCCATGAGCTGGCCATATACGTTTCAGTAGAACAATGTGTTCTCAATAAGCATCGAGTCATCTCTTACTAGCCTTTTGCAGATGCTTGTCGATGTATATTTTAGTACCTTTAGCAATCTTTTGTATTGTAATGTAAAATTTAAGGATTTTTTAACTTGATAAAATTTCGTATCAAAATGCTATACCTACTACAAGTTTGACAATTTTAGTATCAAATTTATAATAGCTAGTATTAAAATGATACAAAAAATTAATGCAAAAAGTATTAACCAGATACAAGTTATAGTCTCTGCATACTGAGCACATTTTAGATCAACGTATGGAATTTGATGGAGATTTGAAATGAAACTTTACACAGGTTACATCTAACATGTTATATCTGTCACTCAATGCTCTCAAAAATGTATTGTATCAAAAATTATACAAAAATGAATTGGCATGTAAATAATTTAACATTTGCTTAGAAAAATCTGGTTTTAAAATCTGATGGTGGTGATTGAAAGGCAGTTATGCTTGGTTTATGGTTGTTTTGGAACATATTTTGCAAGTTATTGCTAAATTAATCAGATCTGAATGTCAATTTGGTCCTCTGCGTGGAAGGTGAAAAGATTGAGAAGGTAATACAAAGTTGATTAGAGTAATAGGTTTAGAGGTTATATACTTCAAGGTGTTCATAAATTTCACTTAAAATAACATTAAATGATTTTTCAAACGAAAAAATAAATGAAAGGGAATTATAATTAAAGCATAAGACACGAAAAGGTTCATGAAGGGCATAGTTGGACCTGCAGAGTGTCAAACGTAGTGGCCGGAATGTACGGGTGAACCTTGAGGGTACTGTAAAGTCTATAGAAGTAAGGAGCGATTGAGAATCTACCAATCCGAGAAGAAGTTTGTGGACAAATAGGACACCATTGCATATTCTGCGGTGATGCATAGATTGAAGATCGATTAATTTTAACCTTGATCGGTACGGCGGTAAATGCCTATTGGGGTCCCAATGCAGATTGCGAAGAGCGAAAATTAGAAATTGTTTCTGGACAGATTCGATTAGCGATTGCTGCTCTTTGTACTGTGGGCCCCATACACTAGAGCAGTATTCCAAAATAGGGCGTACTAAGGATATGTACAATGATTTAGTTGTGTAAGGGTCATCAAACTCTTTGGACCAACGCTTAATAAATGCCAGAACACCTTTGGCTTTATTTACTGTAGCTGCGATATGGCTGTTGAAACACAATTTCTGGTCAAATAGTATACCAAGATCGTTTACATGTGAAATACGGTCCAGGATATGATTTCCTATAGAATAGGAGACAACGTGAGGTGAGCTGCGGGAAAAAGTCATCATTTGGCATTTAGAATGGTTCAAGAAAAGAAGATTATTTGAACACCACTTCTCCAATTCATTAAGGTCTAGTTGAAGGCGCGTGTGCAAGAACCAATCGGCGTATGGTAGACAGATTTTAACGTCATCTGCATACATAAATACAGTTGAATACGATATGACTTGTGGGAGGTCATTTACAAAAAGGACAAAAAGCAACGGGCCTAGGTGACTACCCTGTGGGACACCTGACGTCACGTTGACAACTGTTGAAAATACATTGTTAAATAATACCCGTTGTGTACGATTTGATAAATAAGACGAGATCCAGTTCAATAAGTTTGGTGGAAAACCCAAAAGTGACAATTTGTGTAGAAGAAGAGCATGATTAACTGAATCAAAGGCCTTGCTAAAATCAGTAAAGACGACATCAGTTTGTGACCGGCACTGAAAACTGCGATTTATCAGTGATGAGAACTCAAGAAGATTTGTCATCGTCGATCGACGTTTAACAAAACCATGCTGAGAAGGAGATATGAGGTTGCTACATAGGTGCTGCAGTTGGAAGGTGATCAACTGCTCAAGCAGTTTTGGGATAGCAGAAAGCTTTGCAATGCCACGATAATTCTCGACATTCATACGAGACCCTTTTTTTATGAAGTGGAATAATATATGATTCATTCCAAATCTGTGGGAGACAAGACTGTTTCAAAGAAAGGTTAAATAGATAGGTAATGGGTGAGCACAAAGCTCTAGCACAGTACTTCATAATACAACTTGGGACATTGTCAGGACCAGCAGAGAAAGAGATGTCAATCGTGGACAAACTTTGCAAAACGTCACATTCATTAAAATAGGAAAGAAAAATATTATTCGCTTGAGGTAGAGAGTAAGGATATGGAGAAGAAGAACAGTTGTAGGATTGTGCTGAGTAAGTCGTTTGAAAGAAGGAGGCAAACAGATTAGCAATATTAAGATCGGAAGATTCAGTCTTATTCTGATAGTGAAGGGACGGAGGAAATGCATTCGACTTGCGTTTAGAGTTAACGAATGTGTAGAATTGTTTTGGATCATTACGAAAATTGATCCTGCATTGTGAGAGGTAATCAGCATAGCATTGGGTGTTGATGGTAAGAAATTCAGAACGAGCTGAAGAGTAAAACGCAAAGTCTATTGACGAACCTGTTTTCTTATATTTTTTGAAAAGTCTAGATTTCTTGTTTTTTAGGTACGACAAGTGATGAGGGTGTCACTCTAACCGCAGGAACGTGTGTATCAAAGGCCAAGTAAAGGGTTTGATAAAATGCTTCGACTGCAGAATTAATGTCGGTGAATAAATGTAAGAAAGACCAGTCAACTGAAGAAAGATGTAGATTTAGTTCGTGAAAATTAGTCTTACGAAAACACTTCACACGTCTTGATGCTAATGAATTGTCAATTTTCTCGGGGATAATAGTCTCCACAGAGATCGAGATGGATGGATGGTAGCAATCTTCAGGCAGGGATACTGGGTTAGCTCTGGCTACCGCTGCAAGGGAAGCATCACTAACAAAGATCAGATCAAGCAGCCTTCCACGGTTATTTTGAACTGAATTAATTTGAGCTAGAGAGATTTCGGTTAAGCCATCAATAAATTCATGTTCGCTATCAGGTAGTAAAAGGTTCGAATCATCGCAAGGCAGCCATGATAATTGGGAAATGTTAAAATCTCCATGCACTATAATTTGATCGGAGTGTCCCAATGCAGACATCACGAGATGAATTGCGGAAAGATGGAACAAATAGGTATTTAAATCAGACCTTGGAGGAATATAAGAACAAGTCAAGAATATGTTTGCCTTGCCAGTGCAGACTTTGACCGCAATAAACTCGATGTCATGAGTATTGTCAAACGGAAACAACTCAGATGAGAAATCATTTTTTATTGCAATAAGAACACCGCCAGCAAACGATGGTCGGTCCCTTCTGTATGTTGTGTACAAAAATTTCATGATCAGAAAGGGAAGAAATAAGACTTAAAAGTGTGATTTTGATGATTTCTATTTTTGAGTGCATAAAATTTGCAATCTGACCTGGGATCACGTTTTGCTAAACACAGTTTCCAATTTTTTAAAAAATTTATTTCTAATCTCAGCGTCTAAATATACAAAACGTTCACATTGTTTTTCTTAATTAAGTTTCCACTGTAGCCAATTCGCGAACAATTCATTTTCTCATACTGCAAGGTTTATCCCCCACGAATGGACGTTGATTTAGTTTGCAAAGTTTTTGTAAACTGTTCAAGTGTGCGTGTGTGGGTGACTGTGTTTGCTTTCACACACACACCAAAATTAATTAATAAATCGAATCTAATGCCTGAACAAATTGAATCACATCGATTGCATTTCCAAGACCGCCCTGTTCCATGCACTTCGGGCTAAATTTGCAAACAAAATAAGAAAGGGGAAACATGTTGAATGAATGTTTATGCTCAAATGAATTACAAGCAAACAGGGAAAAAGAAAACTAAACAATGAAACACCCAAGGGCTGCCCCCACTGCCAAATTAAAACTCGCGCGAAAACATTTTATGGCCAGAGATAAAGAAAGAGCAGGGTAAATTGCAACTGTGGGGCAACTAATTTGCTCTCAATGCAAATCAAAGGAACATTTGCGTTGTCGTAGCTCAACTTGGATTTTATTGGCCCATTTCGGGAAAGTACATTTTGCTCTGGGGACGTGACGGTTCGGCTCTGGCATACGAAATCAATTTCCTGCTGTTGCTGTTAAATCGATTTGAGTTTGGTTAACCTGCCAAAACAGAAAACTTTTCTCCGTTGGAAACAAACAAATTTTAACAGGATTATCGCACATGTAGCAGGGATTTGGGGCCTACAATTGTACTCGATGGTGGGCCAAAGTTTCTGTGTGTTTTTTCTGTGTCCTTTTACACGCTCAAATAAATCAAAAAAATAAATATAAATAAATTGCTTATATAATCAAATACTTGACATACGCCATGTTGCCATTGTGTGGCGAAAAGGGTTAACTTTTGTTTATTGTTGTCAAAAATTTGTGGCACTGTGTCAGGGCTGAGCCACAATTAGCCTGGCAAATTAGTAAGCAGTTTCTTGTGTTTTTATTATTTGGGTTTTTTTTTTGTTCTTGTTTGGTTTGCCTCTTTTTCTTCATCCGTCATCATCATTATCTTCATATTGTTCTCTGACTTTTGGGTCAGCCTGTTACACAACTTAATTTCAAGAAAAAAAGAAGCAAACCAGGACATACTAATTATGTCGAGCTTTTGGATTTGTTTGCCTTTTGTCAATCAGAATTTCGCTACACCCTGCTTTAAACGACCCATTTACTGGCTCTAGCTTGACACAAGCAAAAAGCAAATTGGCTTGTAATATGGAAATGAAACTGTTTAAAAGGATTTTGGTAAACAAATCATAAAAGTTAGTATGCCTTAGCAGCCACAATCATAATGTATATTACCTCGCTGTTTAACTTCCATAATCATATCACAGCG
Source organism: Lordiphosa stackelbergi (assembly GCA_018904235.1). NCBI lineage: Eukaryota > Metazoa > Arthropoda > Insecta > Diptera > Drosophilidae > Lordiphosa > Lordiphosa stackelbergi. Next base: position 29,969 of record JAEIFU010001522.1, on the reverse strand, counting down.
AAATCTACCCAACCAAATGGATTATGGCATATAAAAAGTTAGCCCGCCTTCCTTTGCTCTTTTTGCAGCAGACGTTTTTCTTTTTTTTTTTTTTGGACTTGCCCCATCTTTACTCATGAATATTAAAATATATGCTTGACCTTTTGTCCTTTGCCCTGACAAGCAATTCTGCTCCTGCCTTTATGGCATAATTGAAGAGTTTGGCAGACTAAATGCCATACAACTTAGTTTTCCAAATGCAATTAAAATTTTCCAACCCCAGAGCCAATGAACTTCGCACTTGTTTTTAATTTTTATTTTTGGCAAACTACAACCCGTTGAACTGATAAAAGTGGAGTGAAGTAGAACGTTGCGGTGGAAATGAAGAGGAGGCAGCAAGTGCCTGTGTTTGATTTATGAGAGTTTTGCCTCGACGTTGGAAAATTAAGCAAAAGCGTAATACAATATACACAAAAATATGCAGCACAAAAATTTCATAAACACATAATGCTGACAGGCTGAAGTGCACTGAACGAAATATGAAGAACATTTTGAGTTTTTTCATTTGAAAAGTTGTAAAGAAATTAAGTTTATCAAGTAGTTAATAGAAGAGTCTTAAAAAAAGACAATATAATTAGAAAAGACATTATAATAAGTTACAGACAAGCTTATCTTGTATTTGGGGGGCACCCAAGAATAGATAAAGAAAGCGCACCCCCAAAAGAGAGGGTCATATATGTTAGCATTTAACTCGACCCAGGCAAAGTAAGATTTTGTGATACTTTGCATGGCTCTAATCATAAAATGTATAACATGAGACCAAATATCAAATCAAGATTCATTAAGCTTTTGGAAGGGGAGCTAGGTACTAGAGGCCTGCACGAGTATGATTACAGGTAAAAGAAATCATTTTAACGATACTAGTGGGTAATCGAGTAGTAATCGGCAGCGTGGCATCGTACGACATAATCGAATAACCGTAAAAAATAATATAAAATTACAAATATTAGCAAGGTAAATGTTAGTAGCATTTTTGATAACTCATTTGTTTCCCTGTTAACACCAAAAAATAAATAATTAATTGTCGATGTGTGCTTAAGAAATCCGCGAATAACTTCGTCTAATGGTATCCCATCAACCGGCTTTCGGCTGGGAGTCACAGTTTGGGAGCCAGCAGGTGGCACTCGGCTGACGACTTATTTAATCGAGAAATAATAGCAAAGATTTTAAAAAATAGTAATATGTCAAAAAACTTTACGCCCAACCAATTGAAAAATTTTAAATTTAAAACAAATTTTGTTTCAAATTACGCGAATTTTGGTCCGTATCTATCCAGCTCCCGATTTACACGTCTCGTGTCCATTAAACTTTTACAATTTCTAGATTGTCCGACACCCTCTTTAGCCGTCTTTAATTGCCCATCATTAAATCTTCGTGATAGTCTAATCATATCATAAAATTTTATATATTTCCAGATATTTCGGACCGATCTGGTGTGTTGAACCGTCAATTTACAAGTCTACATTATATACAAATTTTACAAAATCACGCGATTTTTTGGAACGTTAGAGCTAACCATTAAATCGCCATCTATCAAATCTTAATGATTCCCAAAAAGATTAAAATTTTGCAAATTTCGCGAAAAATCTAAGCTCAAATAATAATTTTGGAAATGTGTGTGCTTTAACGACCTTTATAATAATCAAACCATCAATAGTACGCTGGCTCTAGGTCTTGTTTTGTTTGCACATAACTTCAAAAAGCAGGAACACAACACACCACAAAGGAGGCTAGGTGGACATACAGCTGTTTCATTAGTACCCATACCAAATCTTCAGTGACCTGTGCTTACGTATACTGGCCGCCCCAACGACTCTGACTCCATGCCGGAGCAGCCATAATCGTTTGGGAATTCATTAACGACTTGACTGCGAAATTTTGCGATTTTTCTGACAGTACGGTCTACACTTCCTATATTTACTCGTCTACTATTGCCGTCTATTAAGGGGTTACATGGGTTTCGTCGGGTAAAATAGGCCTATTTTCAATATTTTTTTTCTATGTAAAAAATTATTAATTTGATTCAAACTTTTTTCTGTCTTATAGATACATATTTAATGAATAATTTCTGAAATTAAAAAAAAAAAAAATTAAAACTCCTCCATTGTGACGTCATTTCCTGCCTAAAATGAAAATTTCACAAATTTCGCGGTTTTTTGTCTACACCTCTTATATAAGCGTCTTCAATTGCAGTCTATCCAATATTTATAATTATCTTAGGTCCTTTGAAAATTTTACAAATTCCGCGATTATCTTGACTATTTTCAATTCCTTCTATTTAATCGCCGGCTTTCGCGCTTTTATGATAATGTAATCTCAAATGTGAATTTTTGATATTTCGCTATTATTTGAACCATTTCTTCCTTTAACTCCTTTATTTACCCGTGTACTCTTGCCGTCTTTTAAATTTTTATACTAGGCTGCAAACCGCTCTTGAACCGAAGCTCTTTAAACAGTTTTGGTTCGAGTTTTTTGGGTCTGACTAACCAGACCATGAACCGAACCCGGATACGGAGCCGTTTTACTCCAAAAGGATTCGGAAGATGATTCCTTTCATCCCATTCAGTATATGAGCCGTAAAACCAAGCCGTGCGAGGAAAATTATCATTCATACGAATTAGAAGTATTGGCGATAATTGAAGCATTAAGAAAATGGCGAGTAGTATATGTGCTAGGACTAAGAGTTACTGTCGTGACAGATTGTAATGCATTCGCAATGACAATGAAAAAGAGCGAAGTTCCATTGAGAGTTGCACGTTGGGCAATGTACTTACAAGATTTCGACTTGAAGATCGAACATCGCTCTGGGTCAAAAATGAGGCATGTTGACGCTCTGAGTCGAGTATATTGTTATATGTTAACTGACTCTGTAGTACATCGTTTAAGGGAAGCACAGGCACTTGATGATTGGGTCAAAGTCGTTCGAAGTTTGGTGGAAAAAGAGGGATATGAAGATTTTTATATCGAAAATCAGATCTTGTTCAAGGACCCTAATCAACAGTTGATTGTAGTTCCATCCCAAATGGAAAGTGAAATTATTCTTTTGGCACATAAGCAGGGGCATTTTTCCGCAAAGAAAACACAGACTTTGGTAGAGAAGTCATATTTCATCCCTAAGCTGAAAGAAAAGGTCAATCGGTTGGTAAGCAGTTGTGTTGAATGCATAATTGTCAATGCAAAGACTGGCAGAAAGGAAGGTTATTTGGCAACGATTGATAAAGGAGACAAGCCCTTATTGACCTATCACATTGATCACGTAGGTCCCATGGAGCTAACGAACAAACGATATAATCATTTGCTTGTGGTAGTTGATGGATTCAGCAAATATGTTTGGTTGTATCCGACTAAAAGTACCGGTGTTGAGAAAGTAAGAACTTGCAGAAACAGGCCATCGCATTCGGTAACCCGTTAAGAATAATTACTGATAGGGAGCAGCGTTCACCTCACTCGGATTTAAGAACTATTGTGACGAACATGGTATTCAGCATTTGTTAATAGCAACTGGTGTGCCTCGTGGAAATGCAGTACGTCTGTTGGAAGTAATGTTCACAGAAAATACTGTTAAAAAATGGATTTACAAAGCTGAGTCAATAGCATGATCCTCTTGGTACATACATGCCTGAAAAGTTAAAAAAAAAAAAAAAAATAAAAAAAAAAAAAAAAAAGGAAGTGGCTCAAGTCTCATAAAATGGCTAAGAAGAGAATTTAAGGCCACCTAACCAATGTTTTAATTTATAAGCCTACTATTAATATAATACGAATCTACATATATGTAAATGCTGCCATGATTTCAGCACCAGCCCTTTCAAATCAAGGCTGATTCAGCTCTGAATCAGTACTGAGTCGTACTGAAGGGCAAATATTAAACATCAAATATGTAAATGATTTAGATTCCTTCGGAAATTGTCCAACAGAACATACATCGACAAATATTATATAATTTTGGAAAGGTCAAAAAATCGAGGACTTAAAAAATATTGCCTGCTGTTCCATATAAACTATAGATAAAAAGCTCCCAGAAGATATAATGCTTATCAACTAAAGGCCTGTACTCAGATGAGATAAATTTTTAGTTTGGTACGATATTTCACATGAATAGAAACAATTTCATACAAATAAGATGCCTTTTCAAACGTATTCAGATTTCAAAGCTGTACAAAATTGTTTCTATTCATGTGAAATATCGCACCAAACTAAAAATTTATATTATCTGAGTATAGGCCTTTAAGCTAAGCAGTTCTCAAAAGATGAAAATGTCAGCAAATGAATTTGACAAGTAAAATTATTTATCGAAATATGGAATATTATTTTATAAAGAAAAGAAGTATTTATAAATCAAAACTATGCTTTTATGATCCAGCGTACCGTGGTTCAAACTAACACCTTCGGTCCAGGGGTTCCAAGAACCAGTCCGCGAACCGAACCTTAGACTTTACAACGGATTAAAACCCTGGAGAAACTTCTGCAAAATTTTGCAGCCTTGCAATGTACACCAATAATTTCCACACCCGCTGTTTTTTAAATACTCAACTGAAAATTGGCAAATTTTGCGGTGTTGGACATTATGTTATATGAGAAATGTTCACCGGATCGTTCGGTCTTTAACTTCTTTTGACCATTTATCTATTCTTTATAATAATTTTTATTTTTTTTATAAATTTTACATATTTTGCATATTTTTGCATATTTTGAGCATTTTTTTTGCATATTTGGCATATGCTAAATAATGGCGATGACGATTCATCTTTCTGTCTAATTGTTATGTCTTGCAAAGCGCACTTATGCTATTAAAATTTGGTCTGAATTAAACTTAGTAAATTGGTAAATTGTATATCAATCTTAGGTGTAACGCTCCAGCTTTTAGGCTGACCCAGCGTGATTGGAAATGGGTAAAGCTTTCGCCGGGCTCAGCTATGCCTGTAATCTTGAACGCAAGCAATCAACAAATTTGTTTTGTTTGTATGTGTTTTTTAGAATTCTGTTAATTACTTTGAGTGGAGGTTTTATACAGACAAACGGCTGTTTTCTTGTTCTCTTGTAAAAAGCAACAAATTAACAACTTAGTTCATTAACTTTCCCAAATTTTAGAAAAGTGTTTTTCTGAGTGTAGTCCGGAAAAAACTATTGCAGCTTGCACGTCTTATTAACAGAAAATTATGAAAAGCCGCTTTGCGTTGAAGGGATAGAAAACGCTGCTCGCTGGTGGGCTACGCTGGTTGAAAAATGACGAAGCACAGACAGCGAACAGTGAGTGCAAAAAGTATATACCACCAGCTAACATTTTCTTCATAAATATTAGATGAATGAGTGGCCCTACCCATGACTAAGGGACAGTCGTAGAAGGCTTAAGTTGCCGCTGAAACTGAAATGAGCTGCTTTGGTTAACGCCTCCCACTCCCACTCCGGCTACCCTCCGTGTCGGTTCTGGTCCAACACTCGAGGCCATGCGGTCGGCATAATAAATAATGACCGGCATTCCTTTGTTGTAATTGAAAATGTTGGTCATTCCGACGCCGGCGTGGCTGAGGCGGATACTGAGGCTCAGTGTGCGCGCGCCTTAAAGCAAAAATGATTGCCATACTTTGGTGCAGTTCTTGCAGTCGTCTCTGGGTTGGCGGTGGTAGGTGTGGGTTTTGCTTCACGTACTTTTTCAAAATTCAAAACAGGCATCAGCCGTGTTGGCATTAGCCAGGCTGTAACTGGAGTCCTGGCTCCTACTGGAACTGACGCTGATTGGTGGCTTAAATGGTCGCGGAGGAGTGTGGCAGTCGCCTGCGGATCATGCATAATTATGCTGGCACGCTGTCGTCGTCGTCGTCGCGCATTAAAAATGAGCCAGCCGGCAACACTGAAATTGATATTGGATTTGAATCGAGGAGACGGAGACGCCCGTTTCTGTGATAAATTGCAGTTTGGTTGAAAATGCTTTATTTTTCTGGTTTGTTTATTGATTGGCAATTGCAATGCAAAGTGATTTGATTGATTTATTTTGCAAAATTGTTTATAGACAAAAATAAAGTTCATGGATTTAAACACACATAAAGTTTTTCAAGCCAATTCGGCTTGGTATTTCAATTTAGTTCAAGGATTAAACAAATTTGGTTTGATGTGTAGACAAAACCAAAAATAGCTCAGTTATTTGTCTGGTCAATATTGAATTGTTTATGGAAACACTAAGACCCTGAGACTTTTCATCTTCTGGTATAGAAAAAGAGTGGGTGTCATGGGAGGCCCGATTCGAGCAAAGCCCTCGACGACGACAAATTTAATTGTAAATTTAACTTAGTCAGTATTTAGTAACTGATAAGTAATTGTTAAATCACTGTTAAGTCACTGGTTAGTCAATGCTAAGCCACTGCTAAGTCACTGCACACACCCACAAACACATAACTCACCTGATGCTACGGCAAATGGTAAATGCTGTTGACTTTGAAAATACAAAATGGCAAGACAAAGCGTACCCAAAAGAATCTGTCGCAAAGATTTTGGTAGTTTTTGTCCAGCAGTCGAACGTCCGTAAAAAAGCTTCTCCTTATAAATGGTTTTTAATTGGTGTGTTCTCTGAAACTTAAAATTAGACGGACAAAAATCCCTCGGCACCCGAACTTAAGTTATGAACTCTATGAGCTATAAAGGGGAAAACGTAGCTGTTAAATTGCGATTACGATAAGTAGATTTTATATTTTAAAAACTTCTTTTGATTATAACAAATTTTTGATTACTAATTGATTACGGGATTATTTTCGATTAACAGAAAACAATAAAAAATAATCAAAAACTAATTTGACTAATTTTAAAGATTAAGGGCCGTTTTCTCATGTTGCTGTTTTTGCAAATCTAGGTGGATTTGCTGTATTTGCTTTGCTCATGTTCATGATTAGCCATCTAGATGGTTTTGTTGCCATTTACTTCATCCTCATGTATTTCAAAACCATATTTCAAACCATGCTTAACCAAATTATGTATTTTTTATGTGTGCACGCATATGGTTACACTGAAAAATATTTAAAATCAAAAACAACTGCTGCTAAAGACAGTTAAGTTTGTATTGATTAAAAGTAAGCCCAAAATGAAAAATATTGGATGTGGCTTTTGTACACAAGACACCTGCAGACATAGCCAAAGAGACAGATCCGCATTTTAATTCCCCTAGTTCATTGCTTAAGCTAACTTCACACAGGCAGATAATTTAGCCAAATTTTGATTGAAATTGAGATGATTTTCACAGGATTTAAAACAAAAGCTATAGTTCCACAATTTGGCCTTTATGGCGAAATTTTCATCAATATTTGTCCAAATTATTTGCCTGGGTGAACATTAGAGCGGTCCCCAAACTGGCAAAATGTAAAAAAGGAGGTCTCAGCATTCCCAAAGCTAATATTTGTTGTATAATTGAAAATTGTGAAAATCAAAAAATTTTATAGCTGTAGACCTATTGCTTAATCTCCCATCATAGTAACAAGTCGTTCAAAAAAACCCTTCTCCTCCTCTGTAAAATTAAAACAAAATTTCGCCGATTGACAAGGCGCTGCCAACTTAATTTTAGTGCCTTTCCAGCCCTCCCGGTGTGACCGTGGCGCAAATGCCCAAATTCATAATCCATCTACATGAGACAACCGATTGCACAAAATCCACCTAGTTGCGAAAACTTGAGCAAAAACAGGGGCATGAGAAAACGGCCCTAAGTCTTATTATTTTGAAACCTTTTAATAGAAAATTCCTGCTGGACATGAATACTTGGCAAAGGTATAATTTTTACCATACTTAATCGTTATTAATAACATATATGACCCATCATGAAGAACGTAGAAATTGAATACGAAATGTACCAAACCATTTTTTATTTATTTATTTATTTGGTTAACAATGATCTGCTAACTTAAAACAATTGATAATGGTAAAACAAAGATGTTAAGAGTAATAGGTTTAGAGGTTAGATACTTCAATATGTATAGATGTAAGGAGCGATTGAAAAAAAAAAAATATATATATATAAAAAAAACACAATAAAAAATATTCGGTTATTAAAAAATTAAAAATCAATTATTTTTAACAACAATGATTAGGGCAGTAAATAATTATGGGGATAAATAGATTGCGAAGAGCGAAAATCAGAAATGGCTGCTCTTTGTACTGTGGGCCCCATACACTAGAGGATATGTACAATGATTTAGTTGTGTAAGGGTCATCAAACTCTTTGGACCAACGCTTAATAAATGCCAGAACACCGTTCAAAACAAAAAAGTTTTTCTTACAATAACTACTTTTCTAACCGATTGTTCGTATGGCAGCTATATGCTATTGTCATCCGATCCGGACGGTTCCGATAAATGTGCAGCGTATTTGTACCAAAAGACTTCGTGCAAAGTTTGGTTAAGATAGCTTTAAAACTGACGGGGGAGATAGCATAGAAACAGACGGACAGACGGACGGACAGACGGACGGACAGACGGACGGACAGACAGACGGAAAGACGGACATGGCTATATCAACTCAGCTCGTCACGCTGATCAAGAATCAAGAAAACCCAAAAAAAAGTTGTCATCAAAGTGACACAATTTAGACATCAATTTGAAACTATTAAGTATCGAATTCTCTTTAATACTCCATGTATCAAATTGATATCTTCGAAAGTAATAACATGATATTTCGAGGATTTCAAATTGATACTAACGTGTATCAGGGTGACACTTTATTGTATAAATTTTTGAGTATAAATTTGACACTAGGTCTTATTAATTTGATAATTCAACTATCAAACTTTTTGTTTCATTTTGATACTAGCTTTTATTAATTTAATATTTTTTCTTATCTTTGTAGTATAAATTCAGTTCATTATAATCTGGCATTAAAATTAAAACAAAACATTTTATAAAAAATTATTTATTTCAACCTCTGTCAAAATGTAATTTATTTACACTATTAAATTGAATTCGTCAAGTGTGGACACCCCTCTAAGTGGAAACATTTGTCTCTCACTGTATGAATCGTGTCCACGCGAATGTGGCTTAACCAGAAGTAACCATATTGGTATGCCTCTTGCTCGAACCCGTACATCAGAGCTCCCCAGCCATAGACCCTGAGTAAAAACGCAAAAAACGCCTGTTCTGCAGCTTTCTTGGTTTCGCACCTCTCTCATTGTACGTTGTCTTGCAAAGCGCTGAAACTGTCACAGCAGCATTGTGGCTTGTTGTGTGTCCTGTCTAAAGAGTTACATTTGTAATTTACATATATTTTCAAAAAACGACAAGAATACTCAGCTGCATATACTTACCTTGCAAATATGCGCCGTTTGAAATCCATTTATATATCTTCATCACGTCGTCTGGGAAAGGGTCCTCCATAGCCTTTACTTTTAACTAAGTACACATTTGTTTACACAAGAAGTAAAATCACTAAATGTGACATGTCAAGCTTCGCCAGCTGCGACTTTCGGCATGCTTCGTTTTACAAATCATACATTCTTCGAATTTTCCAATATAAAACAAAATAACTCATACGCAGTGTTACCTATTATCATCTTTTTTTTCAGTTATAAATAGTCGGCGATGATTTTATTTATAAACTATTCAAATTTGTAAATATTTTATTTTTACAAATTTAGATCTCTTTATGAATTTCAAACAAGGACAGAAATTGAAATGAACTAGTAACTTCGTTTGTAAAAATTTGCATTTGGTGAACGTGCCGTATGATTAATGTTTTTTAAAACTTTGACACCCTGTCGCGCCCATTAAAAATGAAAATAAAATTTTTTGATTTTCACAGTTATTAATTATACAACAAATATTAGCTATGGGAATGCTGAGACCTCCTTTTTCCATTTTGCCGGTTTGGGGACCGCTCTATAGGACACACAAAAATCACACATGAACACTACATTGACTAAAATATATCTAAATTTTGCCCCGACTGCCAAAACGGCACCTTCCTAAACATCAAACACATGTTAACCCAGTGTCCATCCTTAAGAATAGCCCGAATCCAATGCCCCAAAATAGAAAACCTCACCAGAAAACCTCAAACTTTTTATTTTTATTTTTATTTCTGAATGAACAATATGTCGAGAATGTTATCTACAAATTTTCTGTTGTTTAGTTGTTGTTTAATGTTCTTTTTATTGATGGATTATTTCGAATTTTCACGTATGAAAAACTTTATATCGATTTTCCCGTTACCGGATTATCGGAAACAAACAAATTTATATGCATTTTAAAGGTGATGTATTTCTCGAGGTATAAAGGAAAAGTTTTATTTTCATCTTTTTCTATTTTTTAATAACAAATTAACCGAGATTTTTTTAGCTAAAATCGCGTTTTTCACTTTGAAGTGCTGTAAAAAATAGAAAAAAAAAAAAAACACACTCTCTTTATATACAAATAACTAATAATATATACGGGTGATTCCATGAAAAATCGTTCACTGGGATTTTTAATGGATCGAATTAATTTTTTTCGTATTCTTTGTTTTAAAATTGTATACGTATTTTCAGCAATTTGACGAAATTTGCTTAATTCGCGGGAAAAAACGATTTGAAAATTTACTTATTTAAAAAATTTAATTAATTTCAATTGCTTGCTATCCAAAGCCATTGGTAATAAAAAAATTTAAAAAATCTGTAAATTAACATCAGATCCTAAACTATCAAATTACTTACACTTAAAAATTAAAAAATTTTTTTGGTTTCCAAATCGCGAAAATCGATTTTATCAAAAAATAACCTTATATCAAAATCCAAAAATTTGTGCCTTATCAGCAAAACCAAACATCGTGTTTGGTTTTTCTGTAACGTTATTCAATGCAGCTCACTTTAAGACAAAATTTTGTTGGAATAGGACACTTAATGTGGCCAAAGGACCAACAAATGTAAAGATACCTCGCTAAACTCACTTTTATGCGAATATCTCGTTAACCTGACGTGCTGGGAGAAAACGGACAATTTATTAAAGTTCAGCGGCCAAGAATACAGAGAATACGAGAATCTGCATTCCATCATAACTGTTAAAATAAGGGATTAAGTGTGCTTACTATTTAATTAACACTGGTAATTCTACCACCATTTCTACTTGTTTTATAGCAGTGGAAAAAAATTTTACGTAACGCACGAACGAGTGTAATTAAACATTTCGAAAGAGTCGCCAAGACGGACTTAGAATACTTATATATTCCTCTTTTCTGTATCCCTTACAATTTTTTTTGCTTACACTGTAAAATTCGCTAAAAATAGTGAAAATGTACGTTGATCTCAAATACAACTTCCCATGTGTGTAACGTGCGAACGGCCCCTCAATCAACCATTATTTCTTTGCTGAAACAAATTGACCAAAACGTTTTTGCATGATTTTAAAGTACTCTCAAAACATTATGTACCACTATGTTTTGATGAAGGATTCATCGCTTAGATCGCAAGAAAGAAGCAATTATAAGCCTACAAATGGGAAATTATGCCCTGAAATACACCATATACCATTTTGCTGCCCAAAGGTATGCCTTGCAAGAACACAACAGTTGGCTAGTATTTTGTACGGAGTTCTAATGAAAGTTTTCTAAAACACCCATTGCATACTTATGGACAGAACAAAATAATGTTCAAAGCCCATCTTTTCTGAGTTAAATCTATTTATTTCTAAGACTAAAATCTATTATGACCTTGAAGTTGAATCCCTGATGTTGGGCATCCATCAACAACTAGCACAAACCCCTTACCTTTTAGCCTTCAGCAGCAGCAAACCACAAATTGGCGTTAGCAATCGATACGAGTTAATGGAAGGAAGCTCCTCGTAGTTGAGCCTGTCAGTTGCCGTTGCTGTGTTTTTGGCGAGTGAAGTGTCAATGCCAAAAGCTGGTCCCAATACATTGCATAAAGCGCAAGTGACACCTCGAGTCGAGTATCGCTTTAGTGTGTGTGTGTGTGTGTGTGTGTGGGATCTGTGTGCAAGCTGTGGGGGATACCTAGAAAAACGCGGTTAGCGTGAAAAACTGAAACAACTCACACACATTCGAGCACACACACTCTTCAAAGTCTGTCAAAGGAAAAGCAGGCAAAAAACCGTTCGACAAGTTAAAAGATTGATTAGTTTTTAACAACTTGTGACTGCACGTGCAGAGAAGATGAAGACAGCAATTAGCCATAGAGTCAAGCCAAGACTGGAAAGTAAAACTTAAATTTTTCTTTAACAGAATTGCTGTTACCACTTTCACTGCTTCTGTTCTATGCATGCTTTATGTGCATGTGTTTGTGTGTGTGTGCGGAACTGCACACACAATCACATTTGATATTTGCATATGAAATGTATTTGCGCTCCACGAAGCACAACAATAAACATTGTAAATATTTTTTTTTTTACGTATGGTTCCATGTTATTTCTTCTTTGCTGCCCGAAATCATTTTTCTTAGTCCGCCGTTCATTGGTCTCGTTTTATGTTGTTATTTTTGTCCCGGTTGTCCCGTTTGTTAGGTTGGGTGTTAGTTTTTTATTATTATTAAATGAATTATTCAACATGCATTTCAAATTTGTACACCTGAGCCGAGCTGAGCATTTGACAGGCTAAAAATATTTTATTCGGGGTTATCAATTAAATTTGATGCGAAAACTTGTTGGTTCAATATTTTACAAAAAATTTTAGCGTTCGTTTTAAATTTATTTTAATGGTGAACTCAGAAAGCTTAAAATAACTAAGTTTGGTTAACTTAATTTATTTCTGAAAAATAAATTAAATTAGAAAAATAAATAAAGCTAATGTTTTTTAAGGACCAAAAATCCAATAAGCCCTGAATCTTTTAAATATGGATTTCAGATGGTTTGCTGAAGCAAGTTGATAGTTTGCATTTTTAATTTCTTATGTATTACAGCCTGAAACTAAGTTCTAAAGAGCTAAGATCAAATAAAGACACTTACTTATTATGAGACATTATTTATAATAATTGCTCAATTCAGGGAACCAAACCGAATCGAAATTTGGTTAGGTAAAATTTTCTGTTGTGGTGCTATTTTATTTCGGTATTCGGTTTCGTATCTGTACCTAGATTTTTATTCCGGTATACTGGTACGTATACCGATATAATTACCGGTGAACCGGTAAAATTAGCGGAAAATTTTAAACGTTAGTCCAAACAAAGTGGTTAAGCAAGCTATACACAGTATATAAATAATCAATTTTATTCAAATATGTTTGCCTTAGAAAACTTTCAAGTTTGAAAACAAAAGATCAAAAATACGGTGAATGTATGTCCGTCCATCTTAGATTTTTTTATTAAACTTCACATCGGAACATAAACTTTGTTTCGTACTGATTGTGGGTTAATAAAATTCACAACCCAGTCAAATTTGGCGTAATCCGAGGCAAACGGCCTTCCATTAACCGAGCACAGAGAAACACACGCATGTCGAATAGTCTGTTTGTTAATTGCCACACGAATGCTGTCCTTAAACAATTCATCAATGCAGCGGGAACCAGCAGTTTTCTTTTTCTGTGCCTGATTAGTGTCTTGCTGATCGACATGAGCGTCAAGTTTTTTTTTATAAAGTCGGCGTGAGAGCGTGCAATGTGCTATTTTAAGTTGTTTAGCGTTTTAAGCACTTACGAATTAATGAGCCTACAAATGTGCATTATACTGAGCATTATTTTATCTTCTACGTACCGCTTTATATGTAAATATTTTGAAAAGTAAATTCGTAAGCATCAAACTTACCTTAGTTTTTTGTCCACACTCTTTTATTAAGCAATTGTTTACATTTTCTTCAATGTCGAAGGCGAAATACTGCCGATACTCATTTTAATTTGGCCTTGGCATTTTAAGCGATATATCAGATAAACTAATTAATTGCTCGTTGCAGTTTTGCAGCTCAGGCACGAATATAAATTTTACAACGATTAACCGCTGGCCATGTGTCGGCGACTTTATTATTGAGCTCTTTCGCTTTGCATAGAAAAGCTACACAAGGCACAGTGGTCGGATTTGTATGGATGTTGGTGACAAAAATAGTTGTAGGTGTCCATCAGGTCTATAATTTAAACTGTAAGCCTACAACAATACTATGAATCTATTTTGAAAAAAATGGGCGTGGTTATACGCACAGAAGCCCATGCCAACCATTTATATATATTTTAATTAAAATACAAGTATATCATTTCTTAAAATACTTCTGAGCAGAAAATTAGTTAATAAAATAATTAATCAATCAAAAAATAATTCAAAACCAGACTCTTTAATTTGATTGACGATTCAGTATACGTGAAACTGTATGATTAACTAAATTTTGTAAATCAACTTCAGCGAGTGATTCACTTACAATAATGCTACTTGGATAACTGTGAGTTTTAGCTTGCAGAACATTATCGTAACTGGGTAAAATATTATATGAAATTTTGGAGTTAATAGAACGTCGAATAAGTAAGTGGTTTTAAGTTGAATAGGCATCCATCATCATAAATGCCGCATATTCATAACCATTTGCGTCGTATAATGTTTGATTTGCTGTAGAGAGACATTCTGTAAAGCGTTTGCAGCGGACTCATCTATTTTAGCTATTTTGGATATTCGTCGTTTCTTTCTTCTTGATGAAGGCTCGTTGAAGTCGGATGTGGGACGGCCACGACTCAATCATTCGACTTTTCAGCTTTTTCTGTCACTGTGAAAGAGAGCTTCAAATCAAGCCAATCCGAATGCTTCTGCAAAACAGTCAAATTGGTACGATTGCAGCTTTGACACCGGATGTAAAATTATTTGCAGACAGCAAAGTCAAAATTCTGCAACTCTTCTGAATCTGCAAAGTATCGAATCGACGATTTTCCGACCTCTTTTAGCATTAGTGCCATTTAAATGATTGCCAAAAATAAACATTTCTAATAATAAATTAAGAAAACAAACCAATTTGTCATTTACCATACTTGCAACAATAACAAACACATAAAAGAGCACTTAACATGGAAAACACAAACAACAAAACACAAATACTTGCTGCATGCGGATCAAAATATTTTGACGTTGGGCAGCTCCTCCGGGCAGCTCCGGGCAGCTGATTCTTTTACTATTTTAATCTATTATTATTAACAATAAATGATAATAAATATGAGCATCGGAATCGATCGGCATCACAACTAAAAGCTTAAGTGAAAGTAAAAAAAGTAAACGAAAAACAATCAAAAAAGGTCATTTCTGATTTTGCTTTGTTTTAAAAGATAAACCACAATATCCAAATTGTTAAATAATTCAAATCATAGTTAATACCTGTTCGAACGTTATCCATATCATTAAAAAGTTATTGTAACTTTTATTTGTTAATTTTTTTAACTTTTAAATGTTAGGTCACTTTGAGACAAAACACAAAGCACTAAATTGCGTAGCAAATGGTTTAAATTTATGGGATTTTTACACAAAGAGCGAATGGTCACACAAAAAAAGTTTGTTTGTTTCAAAAAGATAATTTATTTATGATATGATCGACATACTTCAAAGTGTAAAATTTTGATTTCGGTTTTTTGATTTTTGTCGTATGGGAGCGACCACTGTGCAAGGCTAAGACTTAGCAGAACCAGCGAAAAAAAAAAAAAAAATTTTTTCTCAAAGAACCAGGAGAATAACTAATTCTTGTAAAAAGAACTTAATTGTAGGAGAACGCGTTTAAATAAAAAACGACAAATAACTTTCGTGTCCTTTTGCGATCTTCCAAACTTCGCAGATACATACTTGCACCTAGAAACATTATATGTGGTCACACTGCCCGGACCGAGACTTCCGGTCGGTTCGACATAGACAAATAATCGGTGGCAATGAAAAAAATTCAAGAATTTTAAAAATTAATTATATTAAATCACAGAGCAACTTGACTATTTTGATTGAGACAAATCGCCTCACTGTATTGTAAAAATCCCTTGCATTCTGTCCTTAGATATTCAACTATGGACCACTTGACACTGCCCTAGTGGCAAATTGGTGGCAGCTGAATATAGATTAGATATTTCATTGCAAGTATCCAAAGTTTTTTGACTAATAAAAGGTTTTGCAAAGAAGTAAAAAACTCACATTAAAAACAGGTACACAACTCTTAACAAGTTTCTAAATCAAATTCTAAAATTTCGCAAAGATCTTAACAACTCTTTGACAACAATTTATGCAGCCTCACTCCAAGCCTTCACTGTCAATTAAGTGCTCCGCCCACCAGACCTGACCAGCCAAAGGCCACTCTTAATTTATTTTATGTCGAAATCCGTTGCACATAAAAACCATTGTTCTTTATGGACCGCCAAATGATTTGAGTTATAATTAAATGCTTAATGGTGGGTTACCGTTACCTGTCCGTGAGCGCCTGTGGCCTTGTCTTAATGTGCTTGCCATAAATTGCCCTTATTAAACAGAGACCCAACGCTTTGTCAACAGTTCCCCTCCACACCCTGTGCGGCCAATCAAATGAAATTTGCTCACAAAAATGTTGCACAACTCTGATTTAAAATGCCAATAATTTTTCAAGAATTTATTCTGCGAAGCATCTTCAAAACCTGCAGCCCATTAGGCAGCCCCACGAAACCAGCTGCCGAGTCATCAGACAGCTGCTGGCTCATTTGTCCTGCTGCTGGTCTAGCTGGGGACTATTTTTATCACTAATAGATGCCACTTTGTTGTTTGCGCTTCAGGGCCAAGAAAGAATCACAAGTTTCGTTTGGCCAAATTGTTGACAAATTTCAAGGCGCACCTGGAAGACAAATTATCAAAACGATGGGCCAAGGAAACAGCAGCAGCGGCAGTCAGTGCCAACTTTCTGCACGGTAATGAAATGATGACAAAGCGACCAAGGCGATGATAGTCATAGCTAAGGGAAGGCAAACTTTTCTTTGTTTTGTTGACTTTGCTGTGGGATGTAAATTTTTTTCCCAACGTCATTAATTACACGCTTCACGACGAGGTTAAGAGAGGTTATGCACACAGCCAGAAGAAGAAGCAGTTCTATGCGTATTTGTATTTGGTTTGTTGTCGTCCAGGCATTTCTTGTTAAAGGCAAATGTCTATCATTTAGTTGATGGCAAACACAATTAGCCAAGGTTTATTTGATTTTCCAGTGGCCAAGCCAAGTATGCCCTCAGATTGAAATTGGCTTAGCTGGAATAACAACGCACAAATAAGAGCATTAGAACTGTTAAAAGTTATAATATAATTTGTAATTTTACTGTAACTTAAAGGCAACTTACTTTGAATTGAGGAGAAATATTTGTGTATATGAATCTATTGGTGCGACTCACTGACTGACTGACTGATTACATAGGTTTACAAAAAAAGGCCAACTTTTGCAACAGAGAAGATAGAAAGCTTTCCATATGTATTTTTGCTCGCTGAATTCAAATAAATTGACACAACGAAAGCTATAACATGGTGTTCCCCATTTTTCAAAATAAAGAAGATGATGTCTTTTATTACAGCAACTCCATTGCACTTTTCCATATTCCTTCTCTTTGTTTTCTATAGATTGATGGTGAAGGTCGTAAAACGGGCCAAAAATTAGACCTAACGCTACTTCGCTTTTGCTTGTGATTTTTATACTTGAAAAAATGTCTGGATATTTGTAACGCATAGAAGTAATCATCTCCGAATACATATATTTTAGTATATACATATTCTTGATCAGCGTGACGAGCTTAGTTGATATAGCCATTTCCGTCTGTCCGTCTGTTTCTATGCTATCTCCTCCGTCAGTTTTAAAGCTATAAAAAAAACTTTGCACGAAGTCTTTTGTGTATTTCGCCGGTAGCTTTAGTGAGAAAAACTTTGTATTTTTCCACGCAAACGTTTCCAAACCTTACATTTATAAGTTTTCTATGCTTTCACATAACTCCACCAAGATTTATGAAAATCGGACAACTATATAGTATAGCTGCCATACAAAATATTGGTTTGAAAAAAAGACTTAGTATGAAATACTTTTTTGTTTTCAATGCTAACGCTTCCAAACTTGTTACTGATCAATATTCTATGCTACCACATAAATCTGCCAAGTTTGATCCAAATCGGATGACTATAGCATATAGCTCCCATAGGAACGGTCGGTCGAAAAATTAGCTCTGGTAGGAAAAACTTTTTTGTTTTTCATGGTAGCGTCTTAATACTTTTCAGTTATGAACATTATCTGTTTAAACACAATTTTGGAGAGTTTGAACAAAATCGGATAAAAAGTAGTAGTAGTATTAAATAGTAGTAGTGTGCTTCTTTATTTAAATTTATGAAATAGACAGTACATAGATGATAGCTTAGATTCTAAATTTATATCTAAACAAGAAGTTTGATCAAAAAAAATCGACATGGTAAGAACCGTTCGAATTTCTCCCCTATTCAGCCTAATACACCTGGCTTCCTGGGTCTTCCCCACATACCAGATCGTTCAACTGCATAGCGCGAGATTCGGTTGTTTTAAAAGTCC
The DNA here is from genome assembly GCA_018904235.1 of Lordiphosa stackelbergi. Lineage (NCBI taxonomy): Eukaryota > Metazoa > Arthropoda > Insecta > Diptera > Drosophilidae > Lordiphosa > Lordiphosa stackelbergi. Next base: position 11,520 of record JAEIFU010001522.1, on the reverse strand, counting down.
CCTTCTAATATTTGTTACCGGTATTTAGTTGCCTGACTTATAAAATTATATAGGATCAACCAATTTGATACATTTAGTAGTAGCATTTAGTAGTAGGTGAACTTCGTGCGGATGTAGTCTTGCTTTACTAAAATTTAAAATTCTGTATTCTCTCAAGATTGGGCAGCTTCCAATAAAATGGATAGTGTTTTCCTGCTCGTTCCAATTGCAAGCTGTGTTAGTGCTTACTATGTTTGGGACAAAGTTGAGTTTGAGCATTTCTCCTCTGGCCATAAAAATAGTGCGAATTTGCTCCACTAGAAACACGTCGTTGAAATAATTCCGTTTCTGTAGATGAGCCTTTTGAGAGCTGCTAACTGATTCGATCATAAAAGATAATCTATATGAAGCTTCCATCTTTTTCAGAATTTCTGTGGCCCATGATCCCCACTCTGAGCTTTCTTCTAGGTTGAGATTTTCGCAATGTTTCGCTGATAGAAGTTCCCATTCCCGAAAGAACTGACGACGTCCACTAAACAGAAACCGAGCCAATATTTTTGGCAGTCTATTTTCGAGCATGCGGAAAACCTTCTGCATATAGGAAAAGTGCATGACCGCGGTAAATATGTGGAGGGGTAACAATCCCGTTTCCAAATGTAGCATTCTGTTTGGTGTATTTCTGGGCAGTCGGAATAGCATTTTCAGGAAGTATCTAAGCAGGTTCTCAACCTCATCGTACTGCATAATCCCCCAGACTTGTGCACCGTAGCACATAATGGACCTCACAGCTGCTTCAAAAAGTTTGTATTTGGTGCTCGTTGGTACATCTTTTCTGCTTGGGGGAGATTTCCAGGTCCAATTTACCGCCACTTTCGCGTCCTTTAACTTTTCCTGCAAATGGTATTTGAATTGCGCATTATGGTAGATCCACACTCCCAGGTATTTATAGGTTTTCACCACTTCAAGCTCGGTCTGTCCCAAGTACCATTTCTCTTCAAGAGCAAGTCTCCTCCAGTGTTTTTTGAAAACAAGAATCTTTGACTTTGCTGTATTTATTTTGAGGCCCCAGGTTTTACAATAGTCTTGCAGAGCATTTATCATATTTTGCATTTTTCTTGGCGACTCCGCACACACCACAATGTCATCGGCATATAATAAGGACTTTATCTCGTACCCATTTAAGTGAATGCCTTCTAGCAGAAGTGGGCTTAGCAAGCATCCTTGCTTGACACCCGACTCCGTGGGAAACCAGTTGGATAAAACTTCTTCATCCCAAGCGGCTGCTTCATTTCTCTCATACATGCTTGCAAGAATGTCAATAAATTTGGGGTCGAATGCTGCACTGAAGTCGACGAAAAAAGCATAAAACTTACGTACGCTATCAATATACTTTCTAGAAATACTGCTGACGCTGAATATATTGTCGATAGTGGAGTAGCCTTTTCGGAACCCTGCTTGGAGCTCTGTTAGCTGGGCGGTTTCATCCACCCATCGGCTTACGCTTACCCTCTCAAGCAGCATGGCGGAGAAAACCTTCGCAATCGCATTCTGAAATGATATACCTCTGTAGTTGCAAACCATTTGTGGGTCGCCCTTTTTATATATTGGGAATATGATCGGATAAATTTATCGTATAGCTGCCATATAACCAACAGGCAGGCATATATCATGCTCCAAGGGTATATAAACTTCGGTCGAGCCGGTATTCCTTGTTATTACCTTGTTATAGTACTTATTTAACTATTTCTCTTACAAAATGAAGTCAAGTTATTTAGATTTTTTGCTCTGTTTATCTACGATTTCGTCCCAAGAATTTCCGATTTTAAAACTCAATGGGGAGGGATTGAACACCTTAAATTCTTACTATTCAGAACCTTAATTTGCTCTTTTTACATCATCAAGCGTTATAGGGGAAATCCTAAAGCAACTTGACCAGAAGTGGTCAGTAAGGCCAATTCTTTCGCACGCTTTTGAAGTGACATGGCCCAAATCCCAAGAAAGTAAGCGCCCAAAGTGTGTAATTAATCAGGCGCTACACGCTCTCTAGAAAGCGGACACTAAAATTTTTACCTAGAAAAATTTTTCGTTTATTGAATCTACCAATTTTTAAAATAAGTTTTACTGCGAAATATTGTAACTAATTTTATTGACTCGAAATCTATCTGCTACCGTAAACAATATGTGATGTTTTATGCCACTTTTACTGTACCTGACGCACAGTGGGAGAAACCGCTGATTTAGCGGCGATTTATTAATAACTTCTGCAAAAATGATGCTTTTTCTGAACGGATAGTTTTGTTTTATAGATAAATATGCCACAAATCAAAATTAGTATAGAAATAATTTTTTGATTTAGTGCAAATTTTTTTATAAATTTTTAAAATTTTTATTAACTTTTTTTAAGGGCGTTTCTCCATGTCGAGGCTGTTTTTTGGACCTTTTTGGACCTTAAATCGTATTAGAAAACGCAAAGAGTTTTTCCACTCTGTTTTTTTGTATTATGCTTCAAACAGATGTAAGTAAACAAAAGAAATTTTGCTGCTTCGATACGAGGGCTGTTCAAAAAGTTCTCGGCCGTCAAAGTGGGTGTACAAAAAAAAGGTATGTGCTGGCGGCCATGATTCCACGTCTCCAGGTGGTATAAATTGAAAACTAAAAGCGGGGTTATAATCAGTATAGATGTCATTCTGGTCTGAGATTTTGAGATTCTGGTTTGAATTTTTTTTTTTTTGACAAAATTTCGGCCCTTGAAAAATTAAAATCCGATTTTTTGCCTTTTTTGTAGTTTAGTGTAAAAAAAAAAAAGTAAATAGTAATACGTGGTATCGAGATAAATGCGTTTAAAGTTTGAATAATAGTTTGTTTTCTTACAATACTATAAAAATTTTTTTTAGTTAAACAATTTATTCCTTGTTCTTGGCTTCAAAATCTTTTCGTATTTGATTGTTCTCTCTCCATTTCAATGCCAATCTTTTGGTGAAATGTTTAATGCGCTCAGCTATTTTGACGCATTTGCCGATTTCATATTTGTTTTTATCAACAACATTATCATCAATTTATGTCTGCACTGCAGCATGTTTTCTCTCAGCGTCTTTTTCCATCTCCCATACTGCAAATAACACCCGCTTGGACACTGACATTGTTGCTAAAAAAATGAATACATATAAGGGTTTTAGTGACCTGCATTGATTTTAGTCAAAGTTTTGTGTTTTTACGAGCCGGTCACGGTTGATAAAAATCCACGACGATTAACAGAGATAGCCATAACTTTTATCGGAATAGTTTGGTAATTGAAAAATTGTTGAATGAAAACAGCAGACTTTTATGCTTATTCACACTCCAACCATGGTATTCTTTTCTATTTAAATGACGAGTACGCCAAATAAAGACTTGAGAATTTCACATTTGTAAATTCAAGCCCCAACTATTTCTGTTAAGAATTGAATACCATGGTTGAGTGTGAATAAGCATAGAAGTCTGCTGATGAGGATTCGGGGACTAATGTAAACAATATTGTCCAGACATACCAAATGCATTCGATGTAATGTTGTGAGCTATCTCTGTTGAATTGTGTTGATCGCATTAAATTGTTATCAACCATTAAATTGAGCCGCGCTAAAAAGACAAAAATTTGAAAAATGAATTTAAAAATAAAACCTGCGGAAACCTGCAGCTAAATTTGGACATTTTCACATCGTAAAGCATTCAACTAATTTTTAAAATAACTTTTATACCGAACCCGGTCGAACCAAAATCCTCCACAAATTTTCTTTACAAAACTTTTTCCCCCTAAATCCCCACAAAACATCCCTTAGATTGGGGGAACCGCAAAACCCCAGCCCCAAAAACCTAATTCATACTCAACAAATACTTTAAATTCTCGTTTTAACCAATTAATTGCAATAATTGATTAGCTAATTTTATCAATAATTGATTTGCTTAAATTGGTTGAACTTTTGGCAGGTCTTGTGTTAGCTCAAAATTAAATAAGTGAAATTGAAAAGAAATGTTTATCGATAACTAATCGATGATGGTGCCAATATTTATTTTGAAATTTAAATTAATCGCCGCTAAATCAGTCTTTCCCCCCCCGTTAGCCGGTGACTTCAACCGATAATTATGGGTTGAAGCATTTTATTCGCAGAATTGGTTGAACCCTTAATATATTTTAGTATTTTTTGCCAAATTTTATGTAGTATAATTAAAGTCCAATAAATGTTTAAGTAAACAATTTTCCCAGCAAAGACTTTTGACCTGACTGCATACGGTGGCTGGATGCTGCTGCACCTGTCATCATCTTTGACCTCAACCTCTGCTAACTGCTGCAGACGTTGAACAAAGTTATTTGCCCAGCACTTGCAGCTAACACAAAAATAACACATGCACACACACACACACATACGCCACACAAGTCAGTTTTTCAATTGCCAAGAAAACTTTTGCCTAAAGCTCTTTTCTTTTGTTGACTATTTTCGAAAAAAAAAAAAAAAAAACAAAAAATATTTCTGATTTGGCAAGACGACCCGGCTGTAGAGGGACGAGTGAGAATTAAAATAAACATCTCGCAATTCTTGTAAAATATAAAGTTTATACAGGAGCAAAAGGCTGCAGAGCTGGAAAGGAATTTGAATTTGAATATTTATAAAGATTTTTGCATTTTGGCAGCAGCAGCAGCAGCTAGAAAAAGACTTTGCTTTATTGAAAAATTGTTTATTTGCACAACGGGGGGGGCCCCCCTCCCATAACAAAAACTTTTGCCTAAGTCATGCAAATGCAACTTTGAAGTTGTATTAAAAAGTTTGAACCCCATATCTGAACTATGGAAAAGTTGGCAACATTATGCGTCCAAGCGTTGCAAGTCTATTAAAAAATTGCTTAAACAATTTTAAGAACGCGTTGCATGGCAAATGTTTAAGCAATAATCAAAAACTAACTAAAGTGTGTTCAGCGCTTTCAATTAAAATAAAGTCGAGCAAAGCTTTTCATCTCCAAATAAAAAAAATCAAACAGACTAGGCGCGTCAAAAAGCAACAAATGTGTTTAATCAAATATGCAAAAACCCTGGCATAGCCACAGCCTAGAATCAAAGGCTGCCGGAAGTGAGTGGGATGAGTCAACCTAGTTGCTTGCAAAGAAAAAAAAATATAAAAAATCAAAAACCAACAAACAGCCAAGCGCAAATATTTGTCAACTGTAATGAACATTTCATATTTTCAGTTCACATCTACTCGCTTTTTTTATTTAGCCCATTTTCTTTTCATGCAAAAATTGTGTTCAAAGTCCAGGACTCAATGGGGAAAAGATGCTCCTCCATGTCATAAATAGAAATGTAACACAACACATGTTACTGCCCCGCAGGCCTGCTCGCTTCCTCAAGCCTCCATCCTGGTTGTCAGTCAAAACGCACCCACGTGTGTCTGCATTCTATGGAGCTGTTATCACTTAACAACACAAATCGGTGCGAAATACGTAGCCAGATTCTAATTTATTTTCAATTTAAAAAGGTAAATGTGCCAGGCGGCAGAAGGCAGCCAACAAGCAATTGCCCTGAGGCAAACTATTTCACAACACAAAAATTGTTGCCAGCAATTTTGCAGCAGCCAGGACGAAGGATGGGGATGACACGGGTGGTGGGGGAAGGGGAAATGTGTGACACAAAGCAAATGTTTGTGTGAAAAGCAAAGGCTTTCAGCAAATAGTCACCAAAAGGGATGGGAAAGTTAAGGCATTGACAGAGCTAAACAAATTGCAAGAAAAATTAAAATACTGCAGAGACAAAAAGATAACTGGTCAGTTGAGTGAAACACCCTTATCCAGGTAATCGAATTGCATTCAAAGCTGTAGGAAATGAAGCAAAGCTTTCGATTTTTTCTTTCTTTTAAGAGTTCCTGGAGAGTTTGTATGGAGATTTTTTTCTGTCTGCAGTTTTGTTGCAGCCAATGCGAACCGCTACTAAACCGAACCAGCGCACGTTGACCGAACCGGGAATCTCTCTCTTGTACCGAAAACCGTAATTCAAAACGGTTCACAGTATTTTTAGACAACTTTGGGAATAATGTCAATTGTTTTAGACGTTACTCTCAGTAGTAGTAACAATCTGCATTATATTAAGTCTTGAGGCTTTATATTCATGAATGTAATATGACCGAGTTTGTCAATACATCAAATAGTGAGATATCTGTTATTAAAGCTTGGTCAAAAAAAAAAAAAAATACTACCAAATGTGAGACTTTCTACGTCGACAAGGCACAATAAATAAAATAAAACTAATAAAACGTCAGGCCGACGCTATGGTATGCTCAGGCATTCATAAATATATGTATGTAAACCAAAATTTAATACCTACCTAGTGCATTAATATGAGTCTCTTCACTTGAAGCTCACACATTTAATAAATAAATACAAATAAAAACAAGTAAGACCGTTGCAGTCGAGTAGCCCGACTTCAATATACCCTGTACAATTGACAACGAGAGCGTAAGTTAAAGTCGGCTCTAACCGACTTCGATAAACCCGTTACTCATGAAAAAACATGTTTAATAGTGCTCCTGCGTTCCTTAGGTTGACCATCCGAAAAGTATGCAACATTTTTTAGGGTGGGGGAAGGGGGGGCTTGGTTCGCTTTTTTGCTCATAACTTCTAAACCGTTCATCCGATTTTTATCATTTCTTCGGCAAATCGATTTATTATATTTATGCTAATTACTAACTATCTCTGGAAAGTACGAATCGTCTATCTTCAAAACTGTGGGAGATATAACGTTTTTTCCAAATTGCGGGGGCGGGAGGGGGCGTGGCCAAAATTTGAAACAAACTTGATCTGCGTACAGATAAAAGAAGCATTTGTCCCATACATGTCAAACCTCTATCTTTTACCATCTCTGAGATCGACGCGTTCATACAGACAGACGGACAGACGGACATGGCTAAATCGACTCGGCTATTGATGCTGATCAAGAATATATATACTTTATAGGGTCGGAGATGTTTCCTTCTCCCTGTTACATGCATTGCAACAACTTCTGATCCTTTTGCCCATTTTTAATGGAATTCAGGGTATAATAAATTACAATGGTATTTGAATGTTTTAACATTTTTGATTATTATTTTTTGTTTTGTCTTTACAAAATTGTTGGTAGCTCACTATAGATTGGGAAATGTTTTAGGGAATTAAACATTATTTTTTAATCTATTTTAGCCTATATAATTCCTTCGATTTGAAAATTTGAAGCCTGTTTTTAAATGCCAGGCTCGGTTCGAATCTTTGTTCAAATTATCAAAATAAGGCGAATAAAAGCTTTTTTTCCATTAATCGACAACTGACAGTTTAGACGAAGATTTAGTTTTGGAGTATTCACATAGTTAACATTTCTGCACTGTCGCAGTAGGGTATTTGACACAGAAGTGTGGATTAATTCAATTTAAATGAATTGTAACGAAGTATTAATTTTTTTATTTAATTTTGCCCAGAAGTTTGCCACGCATATAAATTTTCATTTTCGACCCCATAAACTACACAGAAAAACAAGTAAGACCGTTGCAGTCGAGTAGCCCGACTTCAATATACCCTGTACAATTGACAACGAGAGCGTAAGTTAAAGTCGGCTCTAATCGATAATTTAGGCATGAAAAACATGTTTAATAGTGCTCCTGAGGTTCTTAGGGTAAAAAAAAAAAAAATTGGGGGGGGGGGTGGTGGGGGGGGTTGGTTGTTTTTGACTAAAAAAGACGGACAGACGGACATGGCTAAATCGGACGGGTATCGATGCGATGATCAAGAATATATACTTTATAGGGTCGGAGGTGTTTCCTTCTCCCTGTTACATACATTTGCACAACTTGCTTATCCCCTTTACCCATTTTTAATGGGTACAGGGTATAAAAAAAACAGCTCAATATCAATTTGATATGGGCTGGTTAATTTGATATTTTTACAAATATCTTTTTTTTCATATCATTTCTAAGCAATAACGTTTCATTTTAACCGAAAATAATATCAATTTGTCCAATGATATTAGAAAAGATTAAACGAATATTTTTTTTTCGAAACTCTCACAATGGGAAAGGAATGCATAGAAAACGCGAAAATGAAAGAGACAGATAGAGTTCAAATCGAAACTTCAAGCAACGTAAAGAAATGTATAAGTAGGCTCACAGTCATGTGCCCAAACTCATGCCTGATAGCTTAGTGCGGTAAGATGCCATGTCAATTTGTGACGTGCAGGTGGTCCCGAGATCGATCCCCAGTCAAGGCGGCGGGGTGAAGAAATTATAAATTCGTTCTTTTTCTGTTTCTATAAAACAGTAAAAAATAGTGCTTAGCTAAAGGTTGTATATTGAATTGCCATTTGTAATTATTTTTTTGTTTTGTAATAATGAAATTATAAAATATCAATTTAATCTTAAAAATATCATTTTGATATTGCCCAAAATTTCACTTTTGATATTTTCGAACAGGTTTATCATATCGGCTTTTTATTGATATGAAAAAATATAATATTGAGCCGCCGATCATATCATTTTTTTTTCTGTGTATGTATATTATTGATCAGGGCGACGAGCTGGGTCGATTGAGCTTTGTCCGTCCGACGTCGGAATGTCAGCAGCAAAGCTCGACAAAAATCGTCGATTGGCATAATTTGAAACCAATGGAAAGATTTTGCATTGCCCATGACTTTTACATTCCATATATCCACCAAAAATCCCTAAATATTTGCAAAAACAATTATTTAAAATCAAATGGAAGCAAATCAGCGCAGTGTGGCCGTTTCACATTTGGTGGTATTTTGATGAAGGGTGGTGTTTTGGCGTTGAACAGTCACACTGCACCGAACGCTGGCCCACCCTTCGGAATAAGTTGTCAATTCCGCTAGCGGACGATTTAGTTTGTCTGAGTACTAAGCTTTAATGTTAACGTCTTATCCAGCAATTATCAATATTATATGCTTTCATACAGATCTGCAAGTTTTGGTAAAAATCGGAATACTATATCTTATAGCTGCATAACTATCGGTCGGAAAATGGGTTTTATTTAGACAAATTGTTTGTTTTAATGCTGGCGTCTTAAACTCTGATATATTAAAACATTTGCAAGGGTATAAAAACTTGGCACGACGAAGTTAGCTTGGCCTTCTCGTTTCTGTTCAAATATGTAAAAATAAATTAGCAAATTATAGTCCCATGAGTTCTAGAAAAAAGATTTTTTTTAAATTAATTTGTTTTTTGGAAAAAAACTATTAGTCCACGCTAACTTCGTCTGCGCTGAAGTTTTTATACCCTTGCTCATGTTCTGAAATATGTAATATTGGTCACATATAGCCAAAACTGAAAACATCTAATGCTTTGTCCTGTCAGGCCATCAAATGTTTTACTGCTAATTTTAGTTATTTTTGTTTAAGTCTCTATTTTTCTTAAAATTTAAATCAATTTTGAATTTAAATTTCTGGTTTTGGCGGGTTATCCAAAGAACAAACCAAGTTGCGAGGAGTTTAGAGATCGTAATCAGTCAAGTGACAGATGTCAAACTGTTTTCGATTTCGACTCTTTGGGACTTCCCTCAAGCTTCATTTCCTCTGCTCAGTCTTTCAGGATTCGAGAAGTCACGCCAGAGCCAGATGGGCCAACCTAACTAACAGCGAATTTTTCTTTTTTGGATAAAGTGGTGCCGGCAGCGGTCAATCATTGAACGGAATCCGTTCAATGCTGAACCATCAAAAGTAATTGGTTGATAAAACCTACCGCCGCTGCTGATCTAGCGACGCCACGTCTGGCACCAACATTTGTGGCTGTGGTAAATATTTGAGAAAAATCCGATACTCATTGATTCGTCCCTGATAAAATGCATTATTCCCAAGGTCTTTGTCCACATGAGTCTACTACCTCAATCGCTTCAAATCGCCTTGAGTTAATTTAAGCGAAGCTTAACAACCTCCAGCTTGAAAGCACAGCAAAGAAAAGTCGGAGAGCACTTCCCCAGGTCGGAAAGTGATCTTGGAAGAAGGCAGAGGCCATTCATAACCAGCAACAGCATCAGACCAACAAATAATTAAATGGACAGTGAGAAGTTTCCAATGCAGCTATAGTCGATACCACAAGAGTGATAAACGCGCAAATCTTTGGTATTACAGCCTTGGAAACAACGAAAAAATCAATTCAGTGATAAAAAGCAGCAAAGCTCTAAACTATGAAAACAATTGTGAAATCGGATAGTTGTAGGCCGCAGCTGAGATGCCAAAAAGGCAGGGAGTTTGGTAAAAGTTGTTTTGTTTCCAACAAAAAACGAGGCGTAAGTTAAAGTCGGCTCATAACCGGCTCCTAAGAATGCTGTGAAGAGTATTACAAGTGATCGTACACACATACATACATATGTTACAGAAAAAAGGAAATAAAGAAACCACGAGGTGCAAATCAGCTGATTGTTTTGGCTAGTGGCTCTCCAAACTTTAAAAATTCACCCACACACATTTTTGCGTGACCAACTCAACCACTTTTCCTTTTGCTAAATTTTTAAATCCGATATAAAATGAAATAATTCTCAACTTCAAACAGCAGCAGAAAAATCGTCTGAGAACCGTGGGTAACTTCATCGGAGTTTCAGAGGGATGAGTTTAAACTATTGCATGCCATAATTGTTTCATTTATATATATTTCCTGACCGTATGGAACCAAATAGGCACAATATATGAAGTCTGAAGCCACGTTGTAAGTCCAAGAATACCTACGGACTCTGGAAGTAACCACCTGACACTACATTGCGGTACCTACATGCATATGTAAACAGGGACATAAGTATGTGTTACCAAATGTGTAAGTAGGCGGGCAAACCAGATTTTGCTTTTGTTTCGATCGCGCTACATTGCTGATAAGCAACAACGGTCCACATTGATAAACAAGATCATAAAACCAGTGCTTTTGTTTTGATTATGAGTCTTCGAAAATGGTAAAAGTAACTTAAAAGAAAATGCTGATATGTGTGGAGAGCTGACCAATTGACAACATAAAGCGCGTGTACGATCGGCTTCTGTTTCAAAGAAGAGAAAAAGAAAGAGAATTTAGATGAAAACGACTAAGACTAGTTTAGGATTTTTTATACACCTACTTCTACACCTTGACGGATAAACCGATGATTACTTAAGTTCACCAAGCAATGTCGACTAAATGATACATAAAATATGGGGAAATTAAGTTAAAAATGCCTCTTGACTCCCATTCATAATTCGGTGTGAAATCGATGGATTTAAAAAACTAACCTAACGGGGGTGTTTTGTTAGTTGCACGTGATTCGATATAAAAGAAACTACTGTGTAAGAAAAAATGAAAAGATTGTTAAATGAAGTGACTGATTAATTTGTTAAATATATCTAAAAATAAGAATTTCTAGACGATTATTTTTCGACGGCATGGGAGCATAATTGAAATGTAATACATAATTAATTTTGGGGGTCTTCAGCCAGCATTAACATGAAGACCATGGTGGGGAGTGGGGTACAGTCAAAAAACGACTACATTTTGTCCTTGTGATATTAAACAAATCTCATGATTT
>JAEIFU010001521.1:0-66426 GCA_018904235.1 Lordiphosa stackelbergi | reverse complement strand
TGGCCACAGGAAGGGCGGGCGCGCGTCGAGGTACAACAGCCAAACCTCAGCTTTGTGTGTTTTCCCAGGCTTTATATATATTTTTTGCAGTAGAGGAGGCGAATGTTTTGGGTATCATTGGAGATGTCATTTTTGTCGGGATTGTGCGGTCTGCGGGCATAGGGAAAAATCCAGCCCTGAGGATGACTAAAGCTAGCCGGCTTGCCCTTGGTGAACCAGACTCGTAACACTATAAGAGCGCCAAATATATACATACTTTCGTTGCGGTTTTTGTTTCAGTACACCCGAGATCCCCAGCCATATCCCCTGTGCTACGAACATATACCAATTCACAGAATGCTGGCCGAGAGTCAAGCTTCACTGTGTGTTAGAGAGAGACACAGTCACATTATAGCGCACTCTTCTTGGGGAAACTTTATCTACACCGTTGGCGCTATTAGCAGCTCTAAATATAGAGATGACACTCTCTCGCGCACTACATCATTGGCGCAGGCAGCAGCTCTGAATATAGCGATGATAAAATTGGCGGCTGCTACGGAAATTTAAAAACAAAAAAATACCTGAGAACCGAAAATGACCGGTACAATGTTGAGGTTCTTTTCGGTCTTTTCGGTTGTAAGCATATCGTTTCTTGAATACCAGTATTTAAAATATGTAAAATATCTGTTTCAGTTCCGGTTCTGAGATTTAATCGGTTTTTGTATACGGTTCCGGTTACAGTTTGATTCCCTGCTTTAAAGGCGTTTTACTCAAAACTGTGTTTTCAAAGAAGGTGACCACGATTTCTCGAAAACGGCTCAACCGATCGGCTTAAAATATTAACACAACCTTTTCAGATATATTCTTCAAGAATTGATCGAAGGAATACGGTTTCCTATATTTATTTATATTTTTTATTTTATTAAATATGTAATTACGTGAAAATTTTGGTCAAGAATTCGATATTTTTTTCTACAAAGCCGTCATTTTGTTAAAAATCGAAATATGGAATATTTCTTCGATCATTACCTGGTTTTATTTATTTTTTAGTCACCGCCAAACACCCTCTTTATGAAGAACTTTAGGAGATCGTCTACAGGAGAACACCATTTTTAGAAATCAGTAGCGCCATTATAATCATAAATCTTGTCACTAAATGAATCAATCAGGTGCCTTTTGGTGCTTTTTTGGTGCCTCTTCACATATAAGCTCGAGCAGTTTTAATATAAAATACAAGCGTTTATACGAAAATCGCTCGGGATTTCTAGGCACCCCCGAATAATTGTGGTTAATGTAAAATAAAATACTTTTCCCCAATTTTTCGGGCTTCCAACTGCGTATAAGCTAGTTCTTTATATTAAAGTTTACTTAAGAATTTCTTAGTTGTGCTTCTAACTAAAAAGTAGATTATCCACAGCGAGCTTTCACAGTGGTTTTTACTGTATTTTAACAAGCTGGCACGGCAGCGGCACTAGGCAGCAGTTAATGGCGTGCTTTTACTCTGGTCTTTCAGTCGTTGGCGGTAACGCGTTGAGTTCGGTTTGCTTTACGCTCACAAAACGATTGAAAGAAGTTAACACAAAAAGTTAACACAAAACTGGCAACTGGCGAAGAGTGAATTTTGGAACGTTTTTTTTGTTAACCAAGATTTTAGGTTAGTGCGTGCTTTTTTGACAAACAAGTTTTAAGTCATTGGCTATCAATGGAATTTCTGTGTTGGTGTGTGTGTGTGTGAGCCATGTTCTGTCCATTTACAGGTGTATTACAATTTGCAATTTGACTACATTGTCAAAAGTGAAATTTAACTTCAACTTGCAATAAACCGCACCCAAAATTTTGACAAGAATTTATGCATATTTATAAAGTTGAAGACTTGTTTGAAGTCTATTAAAAATTCCAAAGTCGTAGAGTGTGAGAGAAAAAAATAACAATAAATATGGTAAAAACAAAATAGTGTCGCATGTACTATACACTGGAACCGGTTTCCAGTAATGTTAATGATGCTGACTGACTCTCTGGGAGTGCATGTGTGCAGGGGCATGTTGTGTGTGTGCGTGTGCATAGATTTGAATTTCAATGGCAAAACGCAATGCAATTCTAATAAAAAAACTACAAATTAATTAAACAACTTTTTATGCGGCTTTAAAAATAAAACCTGATGTGAACTCCTCTAGGCACTTGTGAGACGGTGAATGTGAATGTGAGTGATGTCAAGCGTCGCGCCTGCGCCATGTACCAAGATTTCAGTTTTCTATGATGTAAACAACAATGCATAAAACACACAAAGTCAAAGCAAAATACAGTGAGGGAGGGCGTGGACCTGTAAGCCATGAAACGTGTTTATCTCTGAACGTGACGTTTACCCCTAGGAATTGGCACACTTGTCATCGTCCCACTTTACATAAGTCCTAAATTGTTTGATAAATCTACAACAAAAAAAATGAAACTACAACTGAACCGCCGCTTTCTATAAACAAATGTTTCACTTTATGTGTGTCACAGACAATTTGTAGACGCATTGTTTAGCCTTTACTTGAAAAATTGTATCAAGTGATGTCATCTAATTGAAGTTCTATATACATAAATCAATAATTGTTCAAACATTTTTCAAGCCCAACGCATTTGACATAGTTTTGCAGTTTGGCGAGGCTTTTGGCCAGTCTGAGAACAGGTGTTCAAGTTGCATTTTACATGTAAATTTATGTATGTTTGTATAGTAAAGGCCAACACACACAAATTTCAAACAATTTTCTTAGAATTTTGAAACCGGTAGAGCTCCAGCTTAAGTTATTTTAAAACATGTTGACACTTAAATGTAGAAAACCCACAAACTGTTGTCAAATCTAAACTCTTTCGCCCTTAAAAAATTCTCGAAACTTAATCTTAACAGGTTCACCTTTATTTGGGACAAGTTTGTACTTAAAATCGACTTTAATACGCCCTAAAGTGCTTAGATTACTTGTCAAATTTCTTAAATTTAACTTACCTATAATTAATTTGTTCTGAAAACCTGTTCGAAAACCTTTTTCACAATTTCAGAGGATGATTTTTTGGGGTTGACTACATGAATGTTTGCAGAAAACTTGAATTTGAAAATTTTAAAATGGTTTGATTTGAAGGTTTTAAAACCGTTATCAAAGCAAAGCAAGAGTGAAGGGAGTAGGAAGGTTAGGTTAGGTTGCTTAGGCCTCATGTGCTCTTTGCGATGCCATATATTTCCTGTTAACCCTTTAATCCCGAGGGGGGTCAATACTGATCCATTGTGTGGAAAGAATAAAGTGTATTAGAGCTGGGATCACTATCTCGGACATCTTCGAGAGATTGGTAAGAAGGTTGACCTAGGATCACAGAAATCTCTAGAGATTTTGGCCTCGGTTGGTTTGCAAAACGCTCGAAAAAATCCGTCGGTGTCCCAGAACTTCAAGAGATTTCGTTTTCTTATATGAAAATCGAGTTGGAAGGTTTGTGTCCATGCTAATGGGACATTTCTATCCAATCTGTTAACAGGGTTGCCCTTTCTCAAAAAAAAAATTTCCCATCTTCTAGTTATGAGTTAATTTGATGTTTAAATGCAATTTTTTGATAGTGTTATATGTTTTATGATGCATTTTTAAATTATAATTCAAATTTAAGTCATATTCTCCAAAAAATAAGATGCAAAATTTAAAAAATATTTTTGCGCCAATCATAAAATATAACTTGACAACTCTAAGCCCTTGTTGGTGCCAATGTTGGTACACAGATGGCGACTCCATAACTTGAGGGCGCTGTGGTTGGCAGGTTTTAATTGTTACGCAGCATTAGGAGAGTTTTTATTAAAACACAAATTTTAATATTAAAACAAATAAAATATTTAATTAATTTGATGCAACCTATCCAGAAAAATAATGTTGTTCACATTTCCAAAACTAATTTTGCATATCGAAATTGTTTGGTTGGTGAATTTAGCTAAATCTCCCGACAAAACACGAGAGATTTGAAACCAACCGAAAGAGATTTCTGTGACACCGAGAATTGGTTTTGGGTTGGAATTTGGTTGGAAGAGATTTCTGTGACACCGCTGTACCTTTTTTTTGGGGGTTTAATTTTTTTAGATTTGTCGAACGTCGGGTCATTAATGCTCTGTAAAAATCTTGGCCCCCCGAAGTAGGAAAGGAGTAGGAAAGAAAATACAAATAATAGGAACCGACTTAACACTTTGAATAAAATTTGTCCGGATTCCACATTTTTTTCACAAATCGCGGGAATGGCGTTCCGATAATCTCATCAAGATCCCGGCCTTGAATAATTTTTGGTTCTAGGATTTCCCTCTCGAATCAAAATTTAGAAATGGCCATCAAAATAAACTAGAACTCAAAAATTAGGGATATGATGCATTCACACCGTCCCTTTCCGTTTCAATGTCGACTCAAATGTGTTATAACCCGATATTCTCGATCTGAAAGTCTTTTTAGAAATGAAGATAGTTTTTTTTGCTTAAACTTTGTAAGGAATTGAATAAAACTCGGAATTTCTATAACATTGGAATCTTGCAGTAAGTCCATCTAACCCAAACCTCTTTTTTTACATTTTATTACCTTATTGAAGGCCGTAGCAGAGATGGTTAAACAATCGGGGTTAACATCAGACATTCCAAATTAACTCCAGGCAAGAAAAAAGTTTGGGAAATTCAGACTATTTACCAAAACCAGTCGGGTCTGATAAGACCTTAAACCAGCGTTGGCTAACGAGAGCTAGGTCAAAAAGTGAGGTCTATTGGTGTGCGAAAAATAAAGCGCCGTGAACTGACCGCATCAAAGGCTAGCCAGCGACTGAACGGTTTTTTGCTCTCTTCTCCTCAGCTTCGGCATGCGTACGGCTCGTATATGTGTAAATAGCGAAATGTCTTCGCCCCCTGGGGGGGATCCGATGACCTTACAGGAAAGGTCTGGGGCTTAGATGATATATTTTCCGGTTTTTGGCATTATTTTGGTCAGCTGTAAGATACTTCCCCAATTATTTTGCCCACATTTGAATTAAGATTGGTCCCCACGTGTCTCACTAACTCTTGGAGCCGGTTCAAGGTTAGGTCAAAGCATGGGTTTATTATTTGTATTATTATTGACCAATCCTGGTATATTGTGCCCCTACTCAGTTTAGAACTCTGCTAGCAGTCCAATTTCCTGTACAAATGTTAGGATTTTCGTGGCCTCCAGATTACTGATATTGTTTGGGTGGTAATATGGTGTTCAGAGGACTCTTCCTTCTCTTCACAATATCTGCTTAGATACACAGAGGGAAAAAACGTGTTCAGAAAATAAGTTGCCTTCAACATAAAATGAGAACAGAATGTTCTCAAAATTTTTGAGAACGAATGTTCTAAATTTGTTGAGTTACCTTGTATGGGTTGTTATGGCCGCTGTGGTTCATTAAAATAAAAACATTTTATTTTATTCCCATTTTTCTCCTACGCGTTTCGACGTTTGTAACGTCTTCTTTAGGGAGTCTGCATTTTATTTTTTTCTAAATGTTCTTGAAATGATTAAAGTTGTTCTCAATCGGATAATATGTGCTTTGAACAACAACAAACCCGGTTTCAAGAGAGAGATATACATACAAGAGAGAGAGAGAGCGAGTAAGGGCGAGTTGGCACTCTTTTTGATCTCCCTTATGTCAGCTCAACAAAGTATAAGCAGCCCTCTAGACGTGCATCTGCAATACTGTTCAACGGCCGAATTGGCTAGAGCGTCATTCCATACGTTGAATGCATATCCGAGTCAAGTCCAAACAAATTTATCTGTATTTTTCTGAAAAACTTAAATAAAACGAGTCAGGTGGGAGTCGGTCGTAGAAGCGATGTTTCTGATTCCTATGAATTATATGGGTGGAGAGAGAAGCAGCAGGCGCCTGCCTTCACTTCCAAATAAAAGAGGTATGTCCCCGTATTCCACTCAACTGTGAGAAATCCACCCACACCTGGTCCAAGTGCAATCAAATTTTTTCCCAGGTGAGTTTAAAATGTTCTTGAAATCGGATCAAGATTAACTCGAATCATCTTCTCAGAAATGGAACAATATCAACTCATTTGAGTTTTTGCGGTTTCAAAAAATTGCTCTTGAAGTGAGAAGATTGCACGAAATGTGAGAAAACACGTTCATGCATACTTTTTGATAACGTTTGTGCTCATTTTGAGTCCAATGTTCTCGGTTTTTTCCCTCTGTGTAGGTGTTTGTTATTACCAATTTGTAAAGGTGGCTCCATAGTCTGTAGTAGCCCGTGTAGAGCCCTGAAAGGGCATTCTCTTCTTGTTGGATTAACTTTTGGAACTTTTTGAGGTTGTGGTTCACTATTAATGCTTTTGCTTGTTTCATTCCCATGGTGGCGACATGACAGCTAAGCATGCGAGTTGAAGAAGAAAATAATCCTTTCTCGATTATTCGTCTAGAGCAGTGGTGTCCAAACTCACACAATCAAGCATTGCGTTTGTATTGGCAAAACTGCGACTGGCCGCGTTTCTGACTTTTCAACATGAGCCACAAGCAAACGAACAAATGCTTTGCGAGAGAACAAAAGCCGAACATGCGCATCGTAAGAGAGTAAACCGTGAAGCAAACTATTTATAGAACACATGTATTCTCTTTCTTTTTACGAGTGCTCCATAATTTGATTGAAATCGAAAATGGTAACAGCTATTAGAATAATTTAAATATTTATAAGACTTTAAAGCATGGATTCTTGTCACTTTTAACCCAAAGCTTTAATTTAAGCTATAAATTCATTCCGAAAACTAGCATTTTCTCAATTTTAAAAACATTTTTCTTTACAAACACTCTACGAATAAACTTGCTGATAGCTTAATTTTCAAGTGTTTAGTCAGAATTTTGTCTGAGCAAAGATAAGGCTTACATTCACAAATTATTGAGCATATAAACTGACGATTCTGTTTGGGTACCATTTAATTATGGTGCGTTATCAATTTGTATTTAATGCCTAATCATCCAATTAGGATACGGAAATTACTAACACACGCCGCCACTTGAACCATTTCACATAGTTTCATATCTCGCTCCACTCTAACCTCAGTAATGTTTGCCCTGGGCACATATGTTTGATAAGTCGAAGCATTCACTTTTCCAATAAGTGTGTGTGTACCTTATCCTGGAACTACCCACTTTCTCTGTTGTTTTATAGTCACCTAGAAAACATCGAAACAAAAAAATGCTAATGTTAACCCACTTTTCAAAGTGGTGGCGCACGCGATGTCCAGGCAAAGATTGCGTCAATGACCCCCCTATGGGGGGCCAATTGCTTAATGACTGACCAACTAGTTCTTACGACTTGAGTTGAAAATAAGAAATTACCATCTTATCAGAAATATTGTGGGCAATTGCCCGATTTAGTTGAGCCACTTTTACCCTTGTAAATATTTACGATTTTACTTGCATATTTAATAAAACAATTAGAGTGGAGCTGTCAACTCAAAAAGCATACACATATACTGCCAATATCTATGTACAACATTCAAATTGTGAGTATTTAAAACTGGCTTTAGCAAGGGCATGACTCCACTTCACATGCACCGCACCGTCAAGTGCTCAAAAGCCCACACACTCGGTGTACATATACAAGTATAGCTATAATATGCCATTGTAGTCAACCTGCTAATCATTTGTGTCTCACGTTCAAAAACAAAAGCTAAATTCCGTCATGGACTTGGTGCAATGACTTGTATTAATGTGCCAAGAATTTCATTGGAATCATTTTTTTTTTGGTGGTGAAAATATTTCTAGTTTTCACTTTACTTCCATATTGATTTGCTGACCGTTGAATATATGTCGTATAAGAGGGGTGTTTGAGAGGTGAATAGGGGTTTCAGTGTGGTTAGAAAAATACTCGGGGTTTTATTTCTTCAGCTTTGAAAGCGTTAAGATACTCAAATTAGGCAATTTTTATACTCTGTACCAAAGTTTGCCCGACCGTCCGTATAAACAAACAGATCTCAGAGATGGTAAGAGATAGAGGTTTGACATGTATGGGACAAAAGCTTCTTATACTTTCAGGCAAATCAAGTTTATTTTCAATTTTTGTCACGCCCCCTCCCGCCCCCGCAATTTGGAAAAAACATCATATCTTTCACAGTTTTGTAGATAGATGAATTGTTCCTTCTAGAGATAGTTGGTAATTAACATTATGTATCGATTTGTCGAAGAATTGATAAAGATCGGATGAACGATACTGGAGTTATAAGGAAAACAAACAATTATGATGGGTAGCACAACTGCGATGGGCAGCACTTCACACACTTTATGGCCTTTTTGCCACTTTGTGAGGCTTTTAATTTCAATTGATCAGATAAATACAAACTTTGGGGGTCACAGACTATTTAGCAGTCGATCTGGACCGACTTTCTTTCTTATTTTCATCCAAATCTTTTAGCTGTTTGCAAGAGTTTGCTAACAGCTTTATCAAATTCGACCGAAATCTTTTATCTGTGAGCTATCTTTTAGTTTCGAACTGGATTCTAAAAATATGCTATTTTTGGAGTGAAAACCTCTTAATGCGCAATATTGAGCTGATTTGCGGCGTCGACTGGGGAAGAACGGCGAAGAAAACGGAGGAAGTTACAACCCGAGGAAACTAGGTTAAGGGCCAAAATCAGCAAGAAAATTACGAAATCCGCACTGAAGGGACGTATGAAAAGTCTTCAATGCCAACGTCCGACGGTTGGAGAAATCTCGGTGTTGGAGGACGGTTGGCGGGGGGCAAACAGCGTGTACCATACCCAACCGGTCATCATTTACCACTACAGCGAAAACTATGTCGGCCGGCCGGGGTCTTAAAATGCGGACCACCTGAAAATAGAGTTGAATAGCGATGCGACTGCTGTGGGCGATAGCACCATTTCTACAAAGAAATGCACAGTCAACCAACTTTGAATCAAGCCTCAAAAATGCTTCTACCCACCACAATCTTGTCGCGTATCTGGGCTCTGTCAGGCCCTATGATGCACTATCTACTCCCCAGTCTGCTCCATTTGACCCACACTGTAGGCCGATTAGCCAATCCCTTGTACAAACTTTCCAAATGATTATAGTTGCCCGAACGGCAAAAACATTAGCAATCGGTCTCTCAAATTACAACTGTAAAGCTTTTAAATTTTTTTGTAACAACGTGCTCGTGGTCCCCTTTGGCGTATATTGGCGCCGCCACTAAAAATTATGTCGGATGCTAAATTTAAAAGGCAATTTAGCGTGCTAAATTTTCCGCTCTTCTCAGAACAGGTCTTAAACTTTTTATTCGGTTTCGCAAACTGAATCCTTAAAATAGGCGTTTTTAGCGACCTAGTTATTCGACCCAAATCTTTCACTGTTTCGGTTCTCGTGCGTTCAAGTCTCTCCTGTGTTTTGATGGTTTCATAAATCGTCAAAGGGCTAGGCTCCCTTCTCCCCTTTTACAGCGTTGCTGAAAGGGTTAAGCAATCGAGGCACCCATCGTGATGTGTTCGCTTAGTGGAGTTGCCCACAGCTACAGCTTACTCAAGCACTTTAATGTTTCGATCCTCTAAGAATATGTCATGGATTTTATTCAAGACTTCAGAAGTAACTACCTCTTTTTGGTATTACCATGATAGAGCTTCGATATTCAAAGTGCTCCTTGGTTTGATAACTGAAGGTTTGTCATCCTTTATGTCAAAATAATTCCACTTCTACTTCCATCGATAACTATTAAAAGTGCTAGCAATTACTTTGTGAATCTGGTTTTCGTATAATATGTTTGTTTTCAGCCCCGGGGTCCAATTACACAAGACAATGAAATCATACTTTTATTCACTTTATTAAAGGGGTTGTGTTGATTTGATTCTACATGATTTTCGTGTTCAAAAGACGAATCTGTCTTGGGCAAACGGACCATTTAAAGCTCAAAATTGGCTTGAAATGTCTATTTTGACTCTTTTAGGGCGTGTTTTGTAAGAAAATTGTGCTTTTTTCCGACGCTCTGCAATATTATCTATATCTTAACTTTAAAATAAACTATACCAAACAATGTAAGCTCCTCAAGTAATTGCGCGGGGGTTAAGATGAAGGTTGTGTAGTTACTCCGGCTAACTCCAACAAGTCCCTAACTAATCTTACAGCCCGCGCAAATTTCAAGGTTTTTCCCATTGTGTATGCGTCGTCCATTGTGTCTCTTTTTTATATCAAAATCCACCCATAAAAGACCTTAAACAATGAGTGTGCCGAATTCAAGCTTAAACCCTCATTTCAATTAACATTTCAAAAAGCAAACACATTTATACAACATTTTGTTTCGGGAAAGAAAGGCAAACACAACACTTGAAGGTTAAGACATTTTAAATTCAAGTTCAAATCACATTCTTGATTTGATCATAAAAGAGAGAGAGAGAGCATGAACTGCGCCTTCAAAATTGAAATACAACGAGTGCGTCATACAAATCTAGAAGAGACTCTGTTAATTAGCATCAGTCGGGTTGATCATGAATCAGCTAGCATTCAACATTCACAACATGTCCAGCACATGGGAAAAAACACAACACAACACAGAAACCACAAACACTTTTTATGCTAAACCCGCTTACTTCCTTATGTGGTTTGTGTATCCACAGACCTTGAAAGCAAAAGTCTGACACTGACTCATACCCAGGGGGAAAATGTCCACCTACAAATTTGAAATCAAATTGAAATTGTAATTAGTAGCTGCTTAATTAAGTTACGAATTGGCCACAATTGTGGTTTAACTTGTGTAGGAGCTATATGGCTTATACGCACCGCTGCCCAGCGCGAGGCATAAAACCAAATCGAAGTGATAAGCTGCGTCAAGGGGGGAAGGGGGTTGAATAAAACAAAACTGAAAGCTAAATGGTGTTAAATGAAATGTAGTTGTGTGTTTGCTCTCTTCATACATAATTGTTTGGTATTATCAAGAGCCGCAATCTGTCAAGATATCAATTTGTTTGACTTCATCATTAAGAAAATGTTTGATCGCCTTGGGTTGGACTTTTTTCGTAGAAAACTAGACGAAAGATTTGTTAAGTTTGATAAGAATGCTTGGTACAAACCTTTTGAATTAGGTCGGTCCTTTAGAGATTCGAACCCTTGGTCTAGTTTTGAACCTTGGTTCCTAGATTCTTAAATTGT
The DNA here is from genome assembly GCA_018904235.1 of Lordiphosa stackelbergi. NCBI lineage: Eukaryota > Metazoa > Arthropoda > Insecta > Diptera > Drosophilidae > Lordiphosa > Lordiphosa stackelbergi. The sequence continues at coordinate 55,312 of JAEIFU010001521.1, read as the reverse complement.
CGATTTGCGGGGGAAGGTAAAGAAGGGAGTTAAAGCGTTGATTTTATTTTTAGAATTTGTATGGCTCCGTATCTGCTCGTGCCGTCATCTTTATGCGTCAGCTCGAGTGTTGGAACACAGTTTATTGCTGTTTTTGTTGCGAAATGCGAAAGCAAGGTCCCATACAAAAATTGTTTGTATGAGATGTCGCTTCTAGGTATTGATGATCTTTGTTATATCAGCTTAAACATTCGCCCAATGTTTCGGTAGCTTGCTCTTAGAGTTAGCTCGCTAGCTCTATACCCCTATCGGTCGGCTTCTTGATTCACTTTCTCACATTTAGCTAACCAGAGGACACCTAAAAAAGTAGCAAGTTTGTGAGCTGCTTGAGCACATACAAGAACATTAGGCCCCTTTCTCCAACGGCCTATATTCCACACGGGGATTAACTCATTTTCATTATTTCGCCCACAACATATCATTCAATTTTTTAACTTTCAGAGGATTGATATGCTTAGAGATTATAAACCTTGTTTTTGAGCATATTCTTCTCATTTGGAAGCATTTCAATCTTGTTCTTAAAACCAAACATGTTATCTAAACTTGATTTTAGATTGAGAAAGTTCGGTTTTTGGTGGAGTTTTGGGCATCCAAAAACTTTCAAAAGTATGAGGAGCTCCGTTTCGAAAAGTATTGGTGCCTATGATACGGTTTTGGGGATCCAAAATAAATCTGGAAAAGTATTCGGTTCTGGAACGGTTTGGTGCCTATGATGCGGTTTTGTAGCAGTGGGGTATTCAAAATACTCTGACTAGCACGGTTCGATACTAGTTTGGGATACCTAAAACCTTATAGGCACTCTTAGGATTTTCAAAAGAAGAAAACTAGCAGGGAGTAAAAATACCAGCAACAAGATCACTTGCTGCAATGTTCTTTCATTTTTTCAGGAAGTCTTGTTTATTGTGCTGATCCATAGATAAATGATGATGTTTCACCCACCCAGATACCACCAAGGTGAGATCCCAGATCCCACCCAGATTCTCCCAAATCCCTCCCAGAAGGCCAACAAGATCCCACTTAGGTCCCACCCACCCACCAAGGTCATACCCAGATCCTACCCAGATCCCACCCAGTTCCCACCCAGATCCTAGATCCCAGATCCCACCTAGATCCCACTTAGATCCTAAGATCCGACCCAGATCCTAACCCAAATCCCACCTAGATGCCCATCTTAGATCCCACCTCAGATCCTACTCCAGATCCTCACTCCAGATCCCACAAAAAAAAAAATAAAAAAAATACAACACAAATTTTTCAATATAAAAATTATCCCCAACCAAAAATTTTAGTATTACAAAAGGTAAGATAAAATTAGTTTCTCAAAAGAGTCTGCAGAGCTCTTTACGTTCTTGATTTTTTTTGGTCCGGTGGTTTGAACCTGTTGAAAAGACTAAGGTTCGGTTCTATTTTGAACTTAAAGTTTTAGTTGAAATCTTGAGATCGAAAAAAAAAAAAATATTTAAGGTTCAGTTTACGAAGCTATTAAAAACATAATTTAATGAAAGAGCCAACTTGACTTAAGCTTTATTATTGATAATCAAATAAAATGACAAGCTTGGATATGATTTTGAAATAATAAGAAACCAGTCCTGAACCGAACCGGTTCTAGGGGGTTTTGAGTCCGACGAACCGGACCATGAACCGATCCCCTTATATTATTGACTTCTCGCACCTGAACCCGAACAGGACCGCTTTTTCAAAAAATTAGGTTTGCTTCAACACTTATGTATTTCGTCCAACGACATTTACAGTAAAATATATAATTTGCTTCTAATCTAACTGCTCTCATTCAATAAGTTCTCCAATCCTGCGACATTTCTCTAGGTCTGATTTATACTATCAACGTCGATAATGAAGCGAATTTGGATCGAGCAGAGAACTTTTGAATGACAACAGCAGAGCAGAACAGGAATGCAACTACTATCCTATTCCTGGAGGACATAATATATGAAATCTTTTAAACCCATAAAATGTGCAAACGTTTACTAACAATTAAAGATTCATGTATACAGAGTTCTCAACCTAAAATTTATTGAATTGAAAGCTGCTGATTCACAATTACTACCAAGTGATTTTAATTCCGCTGACTTTTCATTTCGAGCAATTGTTCTGAAATCGTTTGTTTATTACTATAAAGTTCGATTAACGTTCTTTTATTATAAGCTCAGTGCCCATATCGGCTGCAGTGCTCTTAGACCCAAGTTTTTCAACATTGTTAACTTCTGCTGAAACTCTACAAAGAAATTTTTAATAAAAGTTTTCAAAATTCACCTTTAAATAAATTGCAAATTGCAAATAAGAGAAATTTATGAAAGCCATAGAAAGCAATGAACAAATATCAAATATAAAATCTGTAAATTATGTAATAGATTCCTTCGACAATTGTCCAAGACAACATACATCGACAAATGTTTCAAAATTCTTGAAAGGTCAAAAAAACGAGGATTTAAAAAAAATTGCCTTTACTATACTTGCTGTTCCAGCAACTCAGGTATCAGTTGAACGAGCCTTTTCAACACTTAAGTTTGATCTTTCTGTTCTAAGAGCTAGTGAAGCTAGGAAGATATAATGCAGCTCATAGAAGATATAATGCTTATTACCTTAAACTTAGCAGTTCTTAAAAGTTGTAAATTTCAGCTATTAAATTTGACAACAAAGTAACATTATTGAAATATAGAATATTATTTAAACAAATAGGTATTTATAAACCGAAACTATTCTTTTATGTTCAAGCGAACCGAGGTTCGAACCAAAACCTTGGGTTCAGGGGTTCCGAGAACCGGTCCGCGAACCGAACCTTAGGCTTTACAACGGGTTCGAACCCCCGGATCGAACCTTCTGTAAAATTTTAGAGGTTTGCAGCCTTGGAAATAATAATGCTTCGATTCAGCACTATGAAATTAATTGTATTCGGTCAATATATTGTGATAGTTACATAAGTTCTAAAAAGAAAATGACTAAAGCTATTCTGTTTCGGGTCTGAGTCGGGTTCGATGGACAAAAAAATCGGAAATGGGGTTCCTATTATGTCTTTATGCGGATTTGCTGCAGTTCTGGGTATTGGTTTCGAACAAGTTTGGTAGCTATGGCACTTAGGCCTCCGTTCCTATTAATGCATTTTGATACAGTTTTGAGGATACAAAAACTTGAAAGTTTCAAAAATTGTAGGGAGTTCGGGTTTGCATAAGTTTGTTGCCTATAATGCGGTTTGTGCTGTTCTTGTTTTTTTTTAAACCCTTGGATTTTAATTTAAAACCCAATTTGCTACCTCTTATATTTTTATAAAAATTAAAAACCACTTTTGGTTTCCAAACCCATATAATATGTTTTTGAGATACAAAAACTCTAGGTTTCGGTTAATGAGTAATTGGGTGGCTATGATATAAATTTTGAGGATACAAAGAACTCGAAAGTTTCAAATATTCTGTAAATCTATTCCCAACCAGTTTGGTACCTATGATAAGGTTTTGAGTAAGCATCCAAGTTTCTGTATAAAGTTCTGGGGAAGTTGATCAACTTGCTTAACCTCCATCCCATCCCCACCCCCCTCCCTTTCCTAAACACCCACCCACCCATGCGTACACATGTCAACTATCTGTTGGATACATTTTGCGATCGTCAGTCGTTCAGTACAAAACATGTCGTCGATAAGAGACATTTGGCAAAGTTGGCAATGCAATTATTTATGCCATGGTAATTAAACAGTCATCGTCATCGTCGCGGAGACGGAAACTCAGACACGGTTCGCTTATGATCACGACGCACAGTTGCTAGTTGGACAAAAAGCTAATGGCACTCTTCTAACTCTGCCACTTCTTTTGCTTCTTGATTGGCAGGTGCTCAGGCGAGATGACGCTGACGAGGTTGCGGCTACGATTAGCAGTGCTGATGACGCTTGCTCTGCTCCAGACCAGTCAAAGTTTACCACAAGGTGCACCGGAAACGGTATGCGACACCATGCTGCCATTCCATGCGGGTGGAAGTGTGTTGCCCGAGTCCAGTGTGTCGCCCTTTCGGGTGGAGACTTCCACCTCGGTGATAGGTCAAGGCCAGACTCTGAGAGTGGATGTGACAGGGGTGCCGGCAGGTTTGACTTTCGGTGGCTTCATGATACAGGCACGCAATCGTAATCCTCCCTACCAAATTGTGGGCCAGTTTAGTCCAGCCCGCGATGGCACGGTGAAGCTGATGAATTGTGAGAATTCGGTGAATAACTCGGCCACGCACAGCAATGCGGGTCCCAAGCCTGTGGTCAGTCTGGACTGGCTAACTCCGGTGGATTTTCTGGGTCAGGTGGTGTTCAAGTGAGTATGGTTAGAGACTCTATGTTTCTTTCTCTAATGTTTCTTTACAGTGCCACGGTGGCTCAGTCTTATAGTCAATTCTGGGTGGGAGTACCCTCCAATCCGGTGCAGGTGGTTAGGCGGGACTTGAACACAGCGGTTCCTTTGCCCACAGTTAATCCTAACTATAATTTTGGCACCACACGTGCTCCATATGTACCGCCCAACTATATGGCTCCCACTGCGGTGGCTGCCTCTGGGTGATCCCTTCTACAATGGCTGCGGATCGAGCAAAACCTGCTTTGGTTTTCCCAATGGCTGTGTGAGAAGCAAATCCTGCACTTCCCTTACCGCGGTGACCGTACGTGGTGATGTCTTTGAGTTTGAGTTGCAGTCGGGCAAGGGTAAGTTAAACATTTACTCTTTCTGGTTCAGTTGTTCATTTCTGAGTCTCTTCTTAAAGGTTCTAATGCAGCCTATGTGGCCATGGGACTGTCTGATGATACCAAAATGGGTGAGGATTTGGTCATTGAGTGTGTCCCAGAGAATGGACGTGTGAATATGTATTCCTCCTATACATCTGCCAGTCCCTATGCAGCTGTTAGAGCCAGTGTGGTAGGTGGCAAGGATTCAATTTCTTAAAAGAGAATCCTCTTTAAACTTTCTTTAATCCTTTATAGTCTCAGAACTCGGCTCGTTTGCTTAATGCCTCTTTGGTGGATGGAGTCATCTATTGCAAAGTACAACGTGATCCTTTGACAGTGGTTCAAGGACGTACCTTTGATCTGAGAAATGGCAAATATAATCTTCTCGTGGCCTCTGGCAGCAGCTTAAAGGAGAACAGTGTGGGTTATCATGACATTGGACGTTTACCCTCGGATAGTGCCATCAATCTGGCGGTGGTGCAGGATTTGGATGGTTCCAGCTATTTGTTGGTGCGTTTGCATGGTGCCTTCATGATTGCTGCCTGGATTGGTACCACTTCTTTGGGCATCATCTTTGCACGCTATTTCAAACAGACCTGGGTGGGCAGTCAGAGTTGTGGCAAGGATCAATGGTTTGCCTGGCATCGTATGTTAATGGTTACCACTTGGTCCTTAACTGTGGCTGCTTATATTTTGATTTGGGTGGAATTGAAACAGGCGGTTTGGCATGCCCACTCCATAACGGGTCTGATAACGGTTATTCTATGCTTTCTACAACCAATTGGAGCTCTATTTCGCCCGGGACCGAATGACAAGAAGCGTCCCTACTTCAATTGGGGTCACTGGTTGGGTGGCAATTTGGCCCACATTTTGGCCAGTAAGTTGGAATGAGGAAAACTATAGAACTGTTGCTTATTAATGACTTTTATCTCTTTTAGTTGTGGCCATTTTCTTTTCGGTGAAGCTGCCCAAGGCTGATTTGCCCGAATGGATGGACTGGATATTGGTTAGCTTTGTGGTGGTCCATGTTTTGGTCCATTTGATATTTTCCGTAAGTGAAACGATAGGGTTAAGTGTGGTGTTTTCTATACCCTTTCATGTCAGCCCGTAGATTGGACAGTTGATTTATTGTACAAATTTTTTTGCTTATCAAAGGTCTTATACTTGGTCTTGGACTGCATTTTGTGGTTAGATTTGCTTTGAAGCTCACAAGTGGCTCTTAAAAATGGCTAAATATAGCAACGATTTTTGATTAAATAATGGATGATTAATACAAAAGTGTTTGATCAGGTTATCTAATCACTGCCAATTGGACACAAAGTCGCAACCTTCTGTGTCGTCTCTATGGCTACAGAAATAAACAGTCATGTTCTCAATTCCACTTCCACTGCAACTTTTCGAAAGTGGAATTGATTCATGTTTTCGCAACACTAAAACGAAAATCATTTTCGTTATTTTCATTGACAAATTAAGCACTCTTACTAAGGCTGCCTTCACACTGTTCGACACATGAGACATGACTTCTAGTAGTCCTGCTTTTTGTTAAGATTTAAATTTTAATTGCTTGTCAACTCATAGAATTTCATTGGGAAATGTAGGCATACTAGTTTATCATGTCATGTTTCCGCAGCAAAAGTGTACAATGGCTCAATGTGCTAGCGTGTCATTCCACAAGTAAAGTGCATAAAGTACCGGGTTAAATTCCCTGTCCAGCACGAACAAATTTGTTTGTGTTTTTTTGAAAAACTTAAATGAAACGAGTCAGGTGGAATAGTGGGTCGTTGAAGCGATGTTTCTGATTCCTATGGAATATATGCATGCCTCCCTCTTCTTTCAATCAAAAGAGGTATGTCCATCCCCGTGCAATATTCCACCCATATGTAAGAAATCCGCCCACACCTGGTCCAAGTTCAATCAAAATTTGAGCAATTCCACATTTTTCTGAAAGCGGATCTAGTAACCGTAGATCTGAGTGTCGTTTTCCATATAACCTTGTTAACTGAGAATTCAAAGTACAAGCGTTTATACGAAAAGCGAAGTGGAATTGAAAACAGGCCTGAACATTACCCAAACTGTGGAAGTCAATCCGTTCGATCTCAGTGGCAAAGATACTCAAGTTTAGAAAGAGATGGTCCTGCTCATTGGGCGCCATTATGACCTAAGAAATTTAAAGTTGTCTAGTATAGTATTGTAAACTACTCGCCGAAAGCTGTAAGCTTATTTTAAAATTGTTTAAACTATAAATTGATAAACACATTTTGAATTCAAGCGGCTGACAAATCAGTGCTAACTTACAATTTGGCCGCCGTTTTGGGTATTTTTAGTGCATTTTAAGACTTTGTGGCATATAGCTTACAGTCCACTTAACATAAATAAGTGGCAATTTCGTGACATAAATATTTATTTGTTCTGCCCGATTCCCAATCCTCAATTTTGTTATTCGTCTTTACAAAAAAGTTTTCAAGGATTTTTTTTTCAAGTTTGAACCTTTGTTGTAAAAAATTTGTTACATATTTATTTTTCGAAGAAATGTTTATTGAAGAAGAAGTAGTGGCTTGTACTTCTTGCCATCTTTCTGGCCAATTTCGAATACCAACTCAAAAACTAGTGAGAAAGTCGGTCAAGCCCGGCTATAACATACTCTGTACTCATAGTAGGAGCTGAATGCAGCTCTGCCGCTGTGCTTATCTCTAAGTTTCTCTCTTTGTTGAATGAAATGCGGTGTTAGTTGCCGGTGCGGGGGAGTTTTTTTATTCTCTAATATGCCGAACGGTCATATATTGGTTTTGCACTATGAAGCTATTTTTTTTTTGGTGGCGACGAAAATCGCGCTCTCTCCGCTCACACAAAGTTGAGGGCGTAAAAATCTAAAAATAGAATGCACTTGCTTTTGTGAGTAAGTTGTCGGCTGTCGCTGTATGCGTACAAAAAAGCGGCTGGCTCTAGAGCGCTCTCTCTCTCTCTCTGGCTTTTCACGAGAGCCAAAAGCCAGTTGAAAAGCCAGCTCCGAAAAATCGTGTGCAAAAAATCGTATGGCGTTACTTATCTTCATATTCTAATGTCTTTGTACTAACATCTCTAGAAAGACTTCTGTGGAGCTTGTGCTGCTGTCGAATTCCAAAAGCAAACCCGAACTTTTGCTTCGACTTATGAACGGAACCGAATCAACTGCAAAATGAAAATGAAAATTGATGATGCGACGACTGCAGCCGCTTCTTGCTTTGATCAAATATCGTTTTGGGGGTTTGGCTGCTGCTGTCGCTTTTGTATTTCGCATAAGCAGAATTAAAAGCGGACGAAATGAAACTTATGGCAGTATTTTAAACACTGTGCAATATTACCCTTTCTCGTCTTCCTTCATATTCTGGCCGTTTTTGCTTCATTGCTCGATTCAGACGCATCATTTGAGTTCGGTAGAGTTGCCCTGTGATGGTTTTATTCGATTGTAGATCCCACCAAAATACAGAGCATAACCTTGCTACCGTTAGTATACGGCTTTGGCGACGTTTTTGGTGTATAGCCGGGCGGCATGTATAATTTTTTGCGCTGGGAGCATGATTCCCGTAAGCTTCATGCACCATTCAATGCATTTTTCTTCAAATGAAAGCAAAAGTTGACATATTCCGGTACACAGAAAAACTATGTTGTTTACACTTCAGCGAAACGACACTTACTGTAAAAGAAAGCCTAATGATAAGGCTTCAAAATGAAATTGTCCGATTCGATTTAATACTAGTGATGAAATCTCTTAAAAATCCTTTAAAACGTTTTTGTACAAGTAATAGAATTTTTTGAACTATAGAAATGATTAGGAAATGGTAAATACTCTTTTAAAATAACTAATTTCGGTTCCGCTAAAAATAGCTAGATCTAGTGTGTAAATTGCATTCGTCTAAGACCCATGTATAAGATCTTAAAACAGCTCTTTAGACCGTGATTGATTCCCCTGCATTGTTGCATGTTTGTATAAAGTTTTTGTACGTTTGTCCTTAAACGCTCATTTTCATTTGCTACTAATTCACCCATCATCCCCCCATAACCAAATGAATCGGTGCTACGTTCATTAATCTGTAGATTGGTTTGTGTTTGAATCATTGGCAGATAACGGGAGTGGCCTCGGAACGTCAACTGAGCCAAAGGGTCAACACATTCCAAATGGGTGACATGTCGCATCATCAGCAGCATGCCATGCGGAATGGTATGAGCATGGAGCGTAAAATGGATGCACCCGTAAGTGATTTAAATAATTATCTGGACATTATTTAATTGTTCCCTTTACTTTCAGTATGCTGGTCTGCGCAAGGGTCTGTTGGGTGTCTATGCCGTTGTTTTGGTATTATTTGTGGTGGTGCTCATACTTCTGGTGGTGCTGGCGCCCATTGATCAGTTATTGGGCACAGCTTAATCTAAACCTCCCCCTTCTCAAACTGTCCAGTCCAATACTCGTAACCATTTTGTTTAACCTTCAATTCCACCCCGTTTTATGTTGTTATGTGTAAAATTAAGCGCAAAGTGTAATCTAGGGCGTGCTTTCAGTACATCGTTATATAATTTATTATTAATAAAGTAAAACAAGCCAACATAAATGCGTTTCTTTTTGCTTATGTGACGCTAATATAGCCGCTGCTCGGTCGGATTGGGCTTTATTTGTATGTATGGTTTGTGGTTTTGGGGTTATGCTATGGTAAAAAACGTGTAATCTAGGCTTGTTCCGCTATCGCCAATCTAGTATGTACGTTCAAACATAAAACTCTAAAATTTCTCCAAATATTAATGCAAAAACTTAAAACCAAAATCCAAAACTGTTGAATTGAAAACAGAATCATCGCTCCTCAAGTATAACCGTTTCCTGCGGATACAGTTTGAGCGCCTCCAAAGTTTGGCTGGCATCAATAGCGGTTAAATCGCGACGTGGCCAGCCACTAATTAACTTATACTCATTGATAAGAAAACCATTGGCCGTAACAAAGTTCAAAAGATCCTGAGGAAGAAAGAGAGAGAATATGTAAGTCAAGTGAAATGGAAAGGATTAGATCAACTCACCTGTAAAGTGTTGCGTGTGAAGAAGCGACGCTCAAGAAAATCGCCTGTAGGTTGGCGCACACGTATTTTGGAAATGTTTGCCTCTTGTTCGGCCGGCTCTTGAGGTAAGGAGTGTTCAGCCTGTAGAGAAAGTTTTGGGGATTAGTATTTTCATCAAATCAGACGCTTACATAACTTTATTGAATCAACAAGAGTTGAACTGAGAGCTGTTAAGCTATGAACTTTTAAACTAAAGGTAGGAGTCTATGGAACTTGATGAACTTATTGAACAAACCAGAGATTAAAACCGAAACGAATAAGGGTTAGGGTTACGGTTACTGTTTTGGCCGATCGCTTTTCTCCGGTTACGGTTTATATTCGGTACGGATTACGGTTATTAATCTTATTCTGTTTCGGGTTTTGGTTACGGTTATTGGTATAAAATATCATTTTGACAGTGGGAGTGTCTGTGTGCTAAGAGAGACAGACTTGTGAGGAAAAGCCACAACAACTGACACTGGTCTATGCACATGCGGTAGGGAATTGAAAAATGCATTTCTTAAATAAACACAAAGGTAATATTTGCATTTAAACAAATATTTCCAAGTTTAGCATAAATGTATATCAAAAGAAAAATTTTTCCGTAAATGATTGCTTTAATCGAGGCACCGCTCACTTAACAAATGTTTGAGTTACAGTAGTGTTCACAAGCAAACTTGTCAAGAATCGAAACGCAAATAAAAATTGTTCATTCCTCTCTTCTATCCACTGTCGTCAAGATCACAGCATAACTTGTCAAGTTACCGGCGCCAAAATGACAGGCTGTTAAGATAACGACGTGCCAAAAACTTTTTTCTCTTACACATACACATCTCATTCGAATTCAGTCGAAGATGCCTACTAGATAAGATATCATTTCCATGTATCAATACATGATATTAGTGTAAAGGCAGCCTAAGACTGGAATGACACTTTCAATTTTTAGGGACAATTTTAGTCACAATTTTTTCGTCTAATTTAATCTAAAAATTGAAAGTGTCATTCCAGCCTTAGGCTGCCTTTGCACTGTCTGACATTTGAGACATGACGGCTAGTAGTCCTTCTTATTATGGGTTTAAAATTTGAATAGTTTGTCAAATTCATAGAATTTCATGGGGAAATACATGGCTACTAGATTATCTTGTCTAATGTGTCGATTTCAAACTTATTTGAAATACATATTTCCATATGAGGTAACCGGCGTGCGTTGCTCAGGGTTCGGAAGTTATATCGCGGGTTATTTTAACCTATTTACCGACTTTTATAATAGCGAAATAATACGGATCTCCATGGTAACAAGACCGCTAATTACTTAATTTGACAACACTGAACCGCGGTAAATACCATGAAAGACCAATACTAAAGAATATATTCAAGATTAAAGGAATCGTTTTAAACCATTTTCCATTACCGACAAATCATTAAATCGCGGAAAAATACCAAAGAGGATTAAAAATATTAACAATTCCAAACAAATTGTACTCCCTATAGGTTGAAAAATGCTAGGATCAATGCATAAGAGCCATTCGAAGCTAAGCGTTCTCCATGGTAATAAGACCGCTAATTACTCAAGAAACTGATTTCCAAAGAATAATTTTTGACTATACGGCTTACACTTCCTATATATACGCGTTTACTATTCTATTAAGTCTTTTTAGTCTACACCTCTTATATACGCTTCTTCAATTGCTATCTATCCAATCTTCACGATTATCTTCGGCCCTTTTATTTTCCCTGCCACTTGATCTACTCCTCCTTTTTACTTGCTGGTTTACGCGACTGTATGATACTTATGAAACGCAAATGTGAATTTTTGATATTTCGCGATTATATTGACCATTTGTTCCTTTACAGTATTTACTCGTTTACTATTGCAGTCCACTAAATCTTCATTTATTAACCAAAGCTCTTATAAAAAATGTAAAGTTTTCAAATATATTAGAACGCTCAATATACACATTTCATTTACCAACGCCTGCGGTTTTTTAAATACTCATATGAAATTTTGCCGAATTTTGCGGTGTTAGGCCATTAAATGCTTTAAGAAAATGTTATTTTTGGGTTTTTGATCGTTCGGTCTTCAATTTCTATTTAAGCGTCTATATTGGCCATGTATCTAATATTTATAATAATTTTTATTTTTTATACATTTTTAGGCCGGGTGTACATTGGGGTACGAAATCAATTAAAATACAATTCAAATTGGCCCTTCTCTTTCACCCGCTCAATACTTTTCACCACCTTCCTTTCCATCTTCCACCGTTCAATAACACCCCCCCCCCCCAAAAAAAAACAGATTAGTCCACATCATTTTCTGAGCCGTTATGTACACAATACAAACTTTTCTTTTGCGTTTTTACCTATTTCGCGGTGATATTTCCCAAATTTTCTTTCTTAGTGCGCGCCTGCATAACTAAACGAAGGCCTGTGCCAAATCTTAGATCTGTAGGATAAGCAATTTTGGCTGTGGGTTGATAATATGTCAGTCAGTCGGGCCTACAGATTTATAAGTATAGATGATATAAGGAAGGTAAAGATTTTGGTTAGCTGCTTTGTTTCTTTCTTGTAGATTAAAAACCGAAATTAACCCATTCATTTATTTCTGTTTCGGTACTGATAACCGGTTATTAAGGTTATAGGATAATAAAGGTTATAGGAAAATTTTTTCGGTTACGGTTACGGTTTTGGTAACAAATTTTAAAGTGTTACGGTTTCGGTTACGGTTTTAATCTCTGGTACAAACACTTATGGACAGTAAAGCCAAATTAGGAAACTTTTCGTCCATATTTGATCAAATTATTTGCGTATGGAAGCATAGTTTTAGTTTTAAGTTCTTAACAAGCTGCCAATTGCCCAAAATTTTGATGAACCTGACTGCAGAGTTTGCAGGACTTGAAACTATACGCTTTCTTACGCAAATAACTTGCAAAAATATCAATAATTTTGCCTATTTAGCCCAATTTTCATTAAAATTCTTTTAAAACTTAGTTTAAAGCTTCCTCTACTTACCTCTAATCTGATGGACTCACGTCGAGCCTCTTCTTCGGCCTTTTCGGATTCAATGCGTTTACGTTCGGCTGCCTGGGCGGCCTCCTTTTGACGTTTAGCTGCCTCCTTGGCCATATCTGCCTGTAAAGTTTCCTCATAGGCCATATCCTGTTCGGCCTTGACCTGATCCCGGGCTGCACGTTCATTCTCCTCGTGTATCTCCACCTGCAATTGCTCCTCGTACATTTCGCAAGTAGCCATGACACGTGTTAGCAATTCATCTAAGCCCAGATTGCCTGTAACAAAGTCATTTAGCACTAAAAACCAAAGCCATTATTATTCTATTTAAACCACCCACCATGAATCACAGATAGCACCTCGCAATTGCGACCCAACTGTCGGCTCTTGCCCACCAGCATGATGGCGGGCATTTTGTCCAATTTAATATTTCTGGCCGTCAAGGAGGCATTGCTGCTGATGCAGGCAGTCAGCGAGGAGAGAAACCTGTAAATATTTATTAATATAAAATCAAATTGATTTGGTTAAAACAGAAACCCACATATCCTTGTTGCTTTCATAGGTCAAGTCCCAGCCATAGAGCACAAAATTCGCTCTGAATGTTTGTATAATGCTCTCATGTCGCATCAAATGATCACAGAATACATTGGTTAGAATGCTTTCGCCATGATGCAAATAAATGGCCAACATTTTGCGATCCTTGGCTGGTTGATGGCAGGCCAAACGCAGGGCATTCTCCAAACTGCCCACAAAAAAATCCGGATGTGGTTCACCAAAACGTTGCTTATAATTTTCCACAAATTGTGTGGAGCCCTGTGTTTCATCATCTATGTTGTTGGGTACTAAACAAAAGAGAGAGAGAGATTAGATTAAAATTAGGGAAAAAGATCAAACAAAGCTTACTCAAATGTCTATTGAGAGGCTGCACCGGGGGGGAATCCGAAAATATGTACTCTGCATTATTAAAGTCGGTGGCATCCTCAAACTCATCCGCTGAGCTGCCACTGTCCACGGTGACCACCTCGCTGTGGTAAGCAAAAACAAAGAAATGTATTAAATTACAACCCAAAACCCAAATGGAACTCACTTGGTGCTTAACAAATTGGAATTATGCTGCACTTGAGTAGCTAAATTGCGTATTATAAAACTATGGGTCAGTTCAATGCCAGATTGCTGTAGGAAATAAAATTTATAAATGTGTTTATGGATGATTCATTTTGTTAGCTAAAACTTACCGCCAAGGTGGTGTCATTATCACAACCGCTGGGCATGCCAGACCATTCCTGATGCCTGACTGGTATGTTTGTTATATGATAGACATTTGTTTTTAGCTCTAGGATTGTGGTGCGTCCAGACAATCTAAGCGGTGGCAATGGGCCATCGGGTTCTTGTAAAATTTTAATTGTGAAAATCTTATCTAAACGCAGCGAAACATCATCTCTGTAAAGATTGAACAATCATTATCATTTCCCAGCTGACAACTCTTTCCCCTTCAACACTTACTGCTCGGTATCCATGAAACCATCATCAGTAATATCCACCAAAATAAGTTCATTTTCTGGAGCCAAGTCCAGATTACAGATTTGCGATTCAGGCAATTGAGCCTCACTGGCTTTGGATGGCGGCCATCCGCGTATGGCCTGACGACATTGTGGAACTTGGGTTACATCAAAAATTTTGCGTTTGAGTTGATCTGCAAGTATCAATTTAAGTAAAGCCCCAAAATTTGCCTTCCTATACCTACCAATGGTAGCATTTGCTGGTAAGCGCAACTGATACATTTGCTGATTGAAATGTATATTAAAAATGATGATATTCTGGTTGTTATTCTGCCTGGACGGATCCAAGTTAATGCTAGACGTCAGCTGGGCCAGCAACTGTGATGCTGCAGATTTATAAATTCATATTATAATCTGTCAAATCATTTATGTTTCATCCAACTTACTGGGAAATCTTTGATTCGGATGATTCAATATCTCGGGAAAGATCCCTCCTGCTTGAGAAGAGGGACCTGGCAGCTCATCATAGCCAGGCGGCCTAAATCCATTCGTATTCTGATGTGTTAACGGATCTGGTGCTGGCGGCTCGGGTGGATGTATGGGATTGGACAAGGCCAATGGTGCATCGTCATGTGGCATGACACGGCTCAGCGCTTCCTGCAATCGTACAAAAAACGCAACGCAATAGAATTTACGCATGTGCGTACCCTACGTCGCGGAAGGACAGACAAAGGCCCAGAAGCACACTTACCACCAGATTCCAGTTGGTAGCCTCCAGGTGGGAGAATGCTTCGCCAACATCATCGATGCCCGTAATGGTCTGGGAAGAGTTGAAAAAGACAACAAATAAATGCACAATGGTAAGTGAAATTCTCTCCACCAAAAGTCACCCAAAATTGCTCGTGATTTGGAGGGGGTAGCGAATGGCAAATATTACCTGAAAACTGGCCAAAGTTTCTTCTTTGTTCTCCGACATTTGATTCGTTTGGGGGAACGTGTGTATTGAATGTGAAAACTTAGTTTTAACTCCTACTACGATTACAATTAAATTACACAAAGAATTATGGTGTGACCAGGCTGTCGCTCTAGCCAAATGCCAAATATCGAAGTGTAATCGAGTAGTTTGTGTTTAAATGTGCCAACGGCAGGTGGCACAGTGGTTAAGTGCATGGAAAAACTGGATAGAATATAATTTTGTTAAGTTAAATTGGAAGCTACATTTGGGCATTTGTTTTTTAAGCTTTTAAATACTCCAGCCAAGCATTATAATTGTAAGCACTTGCGTTTGCTGGCCAAGCCAGGGCAGATAGATTTACCTAGTTCTGTGCCAGTTTCCTAAAAATTATTCAACTTTCGACGAAAATGGTCAATTCCGGAGCAAGGCTCAGCTTTCCAGAAAAGTAATAGGCAGCAGTGTCTAAACTTTCTTTAATTATATATTTCAGTATACAAAAATTAAATAAACAGAAACAGTCTTAAAAATAATGTCGAAAAAATGACCATTTCTGTTGGCAAATCAATGATTTAGGTTAAAGCTTCATTCCCTCCCTCCCCGGGCACCCAGCGGCGCACAGCTAAATGAGGCGAGTCCACATCATGGCTTACAACAGCCCATAAGTATAAAGCAATCTCGCTACACTTTGTATACAGAATTGTCATACGAAAATTCGAAACGCATTCGTATGCTTGTTCGTTTTTTGATTTTCTTTATGCATTCCAGTGATGCCAAATTTTTCAGTTTCGAAAATCAAAGGACGGATTAAAAAAAAAAAACTGGAAAAAAAGGAAAAAAAACTAAATAAAAGGGGAAAACAGGACAAAAAGTTTTATTTACATTTAGTCCATAATTTAAAGGCATTTTAAACCGACTTCTACAAAAAAAAAATTGTATTTATGTTTATTTATTTATTCAATAATTTTAAAGCATCTTCGATGACTTCTACATCGGCCATATCCCTCTCCTCATACGTCGCCATTGAACCAATTAATGATAAATATTTATCCGGCAAATCCGAATCTAGAGATGAAGTACATGTACAGTAGACATATGTACAACTGATTTAAAGAAAAATATGTATATATAACTACTAGAGCCCTGTTCGAGTCAAAATAGCATTTAACGTCTCCCTTGTAGCCGATTTCTGGTTTTTGTTTTAACCAAGTTTGCTTGGCTAAAAATACCCTCTCTACTTCCGCATTCGACCATGGCAACGAAAACAGAGTCAGGACGAAAACTACTGGGCAAAAAGAGGTCGTTAGCCTCTACTGTCAAGTGAATTCACTTTGGTACAAAAATATTAAAGTGTTTTCATCAGTTTCCCATTATAATTTGGATGTTGGCGTAGCAACTCATTTTGCTTCTTCTGCCTTTTTTCAAAAAAAACTAAAAAACCCCAAATATTTACCTTTTTTGATCCGTAGGAACGGATTCCACCTAAAATGCGTCAATCGTTTTTTAAAGTAGCAAATGGTCCGGCTAACCTAAGTTAATACAAAATTATTTGCGTAAAATCATCTTCAAGAACATCAACTTGAATGTCGGATGGGATTATATTTTGTTTTGAAGACAGTTAATGCTCAGAATCAAATCACCCAGTAATTTATTTGGGTCGGCGTCCTTGCTTTAAAAGTTTTTGTTAATTTCAAACGGGCATTTAGTTTAAAAAATGCCAGATTTCCGGATAAGGCAACTAAAATAGAACAGAATTCGGATAAAGAATGTTTGTAATATTTTTTCCGGCTGAAACAGTTAAATACAGGATAGATCTGTCCGGATAAAGGCCAAATTGGCAACACTGATGCATTCCCACACAAACATATATGCAAACATTTGAAAATGGCTTTAATATCATTGTTTATAATATACCTTTAATAAATAACATAACATATTGCACAAGGAGCAATTACCAGTCTATAAAACTTGTCAGTTTACATTACGTCGTAAAGTATCTGCATTACAACAGCGCCTACCATGCGTGCCGTTTAGTGGGCGGCCTATCCATACCGTCCATTACTTTCTCAGATTGTTATATTTAGATGTAATGGAGCTCCGAAAAGAGTTGTCGATTACAAAATAATGAGGCTTTCGCAGTCAGTCCAAAATGTTTATGTAAAAGTATACTGTGTTGGTTATCGATGCTGTATGGCACACAGCCTTCGAAGTGTTCATGAGGTGTCCAATTTCTCGATTTAAGTAAAGTTGCTTAGGGGATTGGTTTCCGGTAACCATAACGCCCCTTAACTTCTAACCTAAAAGTAGCCACAAACAAAAAGGTCATAAACTATCCACTTGACTGGGGTCGTCCGTCCAGCACAATAAAAGGTTTAGATTTTATCTTGGAAACCTTTACTTAAAGTTACATAATAGCCTCTGATATCGGTTCTGTAGATAGCGTAGATTTCGCAAGCATCCACAAAATTTCATTTCCTATAATTTATACTGGCATAATATAATACAAAAAATAAAATAAATAGATAAAATAAGACATAAAATGTATATAGAATATATTTTTGAGCGAGCCGGAAAGTTTGCAGATTCAGCTTTAGGTTAAGTTTTTCAGCACACAATGGTTTTGATTTAAGGATCGCCTCAAGAGTAAGAAAAGCGGGTTGTTTAATCGTGTTTCTAGACCTGTACTTAATATTCTTTAAATTGTTGTTTGATTTTTATTTAAAAATTAGAAAATTAGTACCTCCTGTTAAGGCTCGCTTACAATATTTAGGGAAAAGTGTTTTATAATTAGGTGTTCTGGTCTTTTTGGTGCGTTGGACCTGTACATTGTTTTCGACCTACCAATTCCAACGTTCGTAATTCTTATCTCACCCTCTGATGAGCTTTTAAAGTTTTCTTATTTATTACGTGACATAGATCCCTTCCGTGCCATCAGTTTGCTGAAAATCCAACCAAAACTCAAACCGCAACCATATCCGAAAAGAACTCAGAAAACTTTGTACCAAAACTGACACCGTAGCGTAGAAGCGGTATTTGAAAACCCATATTTTTGGAACAGAATAAAGCGAGACCATACAAATCGTCCATACAAGTAAAAAAGTGCCCAAGTCCATTCTGGCATAAATTCGATTACGCAAGGGCTAGCATAAATTATAGAGCCTCACTCTTAGCTCAAACGTGCCAAGCACACATTTGCCGTCCCTCTCTAAAAAGCAAAAACCACGTGGATCGTTTTCTCCTCTCTTCCTTTGGTTTTTAAATCCAATCAAGATGTAAAAAAAAATGAAACGTGAACCGAGTGCACGTTGAAACTTTCTCTTTTTTGTAGGCTGCCATGCAGAGTTTATTAATGGGGCTTTAAGGTCGAAGGTTGGGCTACGGTTTTTTGTATTTTTTTGTTATACAAATCTCAATACTGTGTAAGTTTGAGTTATACGTACGATCTCGGTGGAAAAGATGCGAGTTTAGAAAGAGTTTGGAGCATTGTATTAAGTTGACCTGAGAATATTTTGGGGGTGGAAACGTTGTCTAGTAGAGATTTATAAACACAAAATTTAATATGTTAATAGGAAAGTTTCGGGAAAGAGTGGAGGTAAGATAACGTCTTTCAGCAATTAAGAATCAATAGAGTAAAAATATTTTTTGGTGTTTGCCGTTATTTCAATAATTTTAGGTTTCTCTTTTCTAGTCTCACAATATCAAAGTTGGTGCGGAAATTCATATAATATAGGAGGTAAATGGAACTTTGGTGCTGTATCGGTTAAAAGCTTATTTAACAACAACGTTCTGAGCTTTAGCGTAGGATAGACATTTTGTTATTTTTAATATGGAAAACATCGTTATTATTGGATAAAATGATTTTATTTAGTTCCTAAAAATTATTGACATTTACAGTTCCCAAAGACTTACAATTTTTGTTCACAAGCACATTATGTCTCTGGCAAATTCGAACGCAACGGCAATTATGTATAACAGAGTCCGGCGCGACCCTATCTTCTGTGCATACAAAACTGCTTTGCGGCAGCGCAGTCGACACACAAACAGTATAAGCTCGTCGCTGCGCTCTTTCGTATCAACAACGCAGTGCGAAATAATTATAAAAAATACAAAATTTTTGTCAGTGGCTAAACACACACACGCAACGCCAAATGAGCATGTGTGTTTTGCGGTCCCCTGATGTATATGCGTCGTCAGCGTAGGTTAGCGATAGCATTTATCTCTATTCACGCCGACACACACACATACAAAAGTCGGGCTTCTCTTTCTATTTCTTGTGGTTGTTGTTCGTAAGCTCATTCTGGGCACCCCTGAACTAGAATCTAAACTAAACAGAGCCGGATCCAGAACCGAAATAAGATTGGGTTTAATTTCCGATCATATGCCGAACGCTTTTAAGCAATTGTCAGTTAGATTCAAATGTAAAAGCCGCCAAAAACCAACTCCCTCTCCTATTAAATAAAATTCTAAATCCATTTCTATACTTCACAATCAATCAATAGCCCCACATCCAACCCCTTTCCTCGTGAGGTAATGTATTCAGTTTTAAATTGTGATTAATATGCGAAACTTAATCTGGTGTGTACCCATTGGGAAAGCTGCAGCCGCACTCGATATCCCAACGCCCACCCGTACAGGCGCAGCAGTACAAATGTCGCACAATTAATCTTCATATAAAAACTGAAATCAAAGACGAAAACCGATGTGATTTCGCTGGTGTCCAGCATCTGGGCTGGTGTAGACGCATCCAGGCTGCTCCGGCGATAACATGTTGCTGCTCAAAGTTTGCCTAATACTTGGCACAATTAGCGCTTCCTGTTCATTGGACCAACTACCTGGAGTTGTGACTCGTCTGTTGGACAAACTGTCCGTTGGCCAGGAGCTGACAGCCAGTACCAAGTTTGCTTTACTCTTGGGTGAATTCCTGATAAAACGTGAGCCTAATGAGCTGTGCAACAGCGAGATATACCCCAAATGATGTATGGAATAAGGGAATATTTATTGGTTTCAGAAAAATTACGTTATGTGGCGCCCCGGCGAGACGAAAGGCAATTTTACTATCATCTGCTGCACAAAATGGAGTATATTGAAAATCATTTGCCACTCATGAGGAATGTAAGTGCCACGGAGAGGCAGAGTAAGTACATCGGAGTCACTTGAAGATAATGTGTTGAATTAGTTCTGGCCAATGCCTTTCAACGTCATGTAATGCTGTTGTCTCCGGAACTAAAATACGGCTCATTGAATGCCAATGCTGAGTACGAACAATTGGCCTTGAATTATGACCAGCTGGTGAATGTGGGCGGACCAAATGGCACCATATCGGGTGAGATTTACCTAGATGGGGTATGAGTGTGTATACAAATGAATGGTTGATTTTTAGATTACTGCATGAGAGATATAGTGGAGCTGAGTTTGAACAAGTGCAAGATGAATGTGGATTGTTTGGAAATGCTGACCAATGAGGCACCCACTTATGGCTATCAGCGTACACATCAGTAAGTATAACCCTAACGACTCTTAAGTCAGTTAAGTGTTAAGATCTGTGGCTTACGAGCAGAGATCCAGCTGTTAGCTAGCAGCTCAGGGAAGAGAGCAGTTGCTCTAGATTAGAGACGGCCAGCCATGGCTACCAGGAGCCGAAGTCAGTCGTGTTTTTATGCAAAAGTGAGCCGAACTTGAATTGCAAGTAAGACGGCTGTAGTCTGGAGAGAGCTCTCTTAACACAAGCACACTTTTCTGTTCTCTCTTTTTGGCCGGCACTGCTCTAGAGCAGCGTCTTCTTCTTCTTCTAGTTCCGATCCCTTGTGGGACATAGGGCATCAACCACTCCTCTCTTCCAACGAACTCTGTTGTTGGCCGTAGCTTTCAGTTCTCTCCAGGTCTTCCCGATGCTTTCCGCTTCTCTACCAACAGTCCTCCTCCAAGTTTCTTTGGGTCTGCCTGGTGTCCGGCCACTCCATTGCCTTCCTGGCGATATTGCTCTCACTTTTACGCAATGTATGCCCTATCCAGCTCCATTTCATTCTGCGTATTATGGTGTCGACACTCTCCATATTTGCGCGTTTTAGTAGCTCGGCCAGAAAATACAAAATATCCGACGCAGGCATCGGTTCACGTATATTTGAATTTTGGACACTATGGAAGTTGTAATTTTCCAAGTGGAGGAACCGTATAGGAGCACTGGCATTACGTTAGACTTGAAAAGCCTTATTTTTGAGCCAGTGTGGATATGATGAGCATCGCCAAACGGCCGACAGCTTCCCAAAAGCACCCTTAGCTTTCTGAAGGCGCGACTCCACATCGAGCTCCGTACCTCCATCCACAGCGACTACGCTGCCCAGGTAGTTGAATTGCTGGACTTGTTCAATGGGCTGATCATCCAAAACCAGCGATTGGGATTGTCCGGAACGAAGGCTAAGCGATTTAATTTTGGAGGTGTTGATTTTTAGACCTGCCGATTTAGATGAGGTGCCAAGTTCGGCTAACGCACGCCAGGTCGCTTAGCCAGGAGGCATATATCGTCTGCATAGTCCAGATGCCGCAATGTGGTTGTCATTGGGTGCTGGCCCCCCCCGATGACGACCTTCAAATATCGAACAAGGACAACTCTAGGATTCTGGAATGTCAAAACGCTCCTGGATGATAGAAGCCAACTAGACAGCAATAACAGCAATGCCAGATACTTGCAGCTCGAAGCCGAATCCTCGGAGTAAGCGAAACCCGATGGACAGGCAGCGCCGAGTATACTTCCCCCACTGGAAAATCAAAAATGATCTACGCTGGAAAGAACGATGGCGAAAATCGTGATGCCGGCGTAGCAGTGATGATGTCCCACTCAGCTCACAAAAGCATGCTACACTGGGAGGCAGTGTCAGAACGGATAATATACGCCAGATTCCGAAGCAAGGTGAGTAACATCAGCATTCTACAAACTTACGCTCCAACGGAGCAAGCTTCCCAAGAGGACAAGGACGACTTTTACAGTCGACTAGATGGGGCTTACAAAAAATCCCCCGTGGAGATATCACCATTGTAATGGGAGACCTTAATGCAAAATTCGGATCTTGCAACAACAGCCTCAGCCACTTAATGGGAAAACACGGAGTCGGCGATCGTAATGAAAACGGAGTCCGCTTCGCAGATTTCTGCTCAGCAAACCAACTGGTAATCGGCGGAACCCTGTTTCAACACAAGACCGCACACAAAGTGTCCTGGGTTTCACCTTCTGGCGAATACCAGAACCAGATTGACCACCTGGCAAAAGGGGAGCGGACATAGAAAACTCCTACGACCATCATCTAATGGTAGCGGTCATCCGTCTCAGGACGGCTGCGATTGTCAAATCAGAAAATTCGAGACCAAAGGCGAAATACTTCACCGACCGACTTCCCCTTCGGTTAAGGAAAGCTTTAAGGAAGCATCTTAGGGCAGGATCAGTCGTGTCGAATGATGACGCTACACCAGCAGAGAAATGGAGTGAAGTGAAGGAAATTTACCTGAATGTTGGTGACAGCATTATCGGTAAAATCCCCAGAGGTCACCGCCCCTGGATGAGCGAACGGACATAGACCCTAAGGCCCACCGCACACAGACAGCGGAGCGGAGAGAAGCATATCAGCTTTGGAAAATCAAACGCACAGAGCCCATAGCGAGCCCGCACACCAACAGCTTAGCTGAGCGGAGCATTTGGATGTAAAATTCGTAAGCTCCTCTAGCTCTACTCAGCTCCGCGTTCTGTGTGCGGTGGGCCTTATAAGCCAACGAGCGGAAATCAGGCAGAAATTGCAGAATCCACACTCACAACATCAAAAAAAAAGGCTTTGAAGCAAGAATATCGAGCTAAAGTCCGTGAGATTAAAAGATGCGTGCGCCAGGACAAAAACAGCCAAAAATAGCAGAAAATGCAGCAGCAAACGGTGACCTGAAAACGGTTTAGAAGGCGACCAACGAAATAGCCGATAAGAAGATGAATGCGGAGCGCCCAATTAGGGACACAGATGGTAAATATCTCACGACCGGTACGGACCAAATGAATAGATGGAGATCCCATTTTGCGATGGTTCTCAACTGGCCGCATCCCGACTCTTTACCGAATTACCACAAATTCCAAGTCACCACAGGATAAGGATGTCAGCGCCCACTAAGTTAGAAATAATTACTGCCATCCAATCGCTGCCTGACAACAAAGCAGCTGGTATTGATGGCATACCTGCGGAGTTCTTTAAGTGCCAACCGGCAACGGCGGCGGAGTTACTATACCCGGTTATACAACGGGCATGGGAAACTGAGGAGCTCCCCTCGGAATGGTTAGAGGGCATCTTGGTGAAAATTCCCAAAAAGGGCGACCTACGTGAGTGCGACAACTGGCGCGGGATCTGTGTGCTGCCCACTATTGCAAAGCTCATAGCACGAATTATTTTGGATCGCCTGAGAGACACCATTATGGACACCATAGGCGAAGAGCAAACCGGTTTCAGAAAAGGTTCTTCATGCTCGGATCATATTAACACTGTCCGCATCCTGATCGAGCAATGCACGGAATACAGAGCGGACCTTCACATGGCTTTCGTAGACTTCGCGAAGGCCTTCGACAGCGTAAGCAGGGAGTGCATCTGGCAAGGGTTGCGAAGGAGAGGGATACCGGAAAAATTTATATCCCTCATCAGAGCGACATACGACAGCGCCCAGTGCAGAGTGCTTCATGGCGGAAAGCTCTCGCAGCCTTTCCCAGTCCTCAGCGGCGTTCGACAGGGTTGTGCTCTGTCTCCCATCCTGTTTATAATGGTGGTTGCAGATGTGTTCTCCACTATTCGACCAGCAGAGCAGCGTAAGAGTGTATTGTTATGCGATAATAAAGCAATGCAATTCAGCTCTACCCTACTTCATCAACCGCTGGCAAGCGAATGAAAAGCTGTTTGCTTTCTTGTCCCAATTCTGGGCATGAATTCGACAGTGTCGCTATGATTAGAAGTTCCCATTGCTGCTCTAAAGCAAAATCCAACTGCTGGCTCACTTAGAGCCAAGAGCTACAGGTTAAGATCTCTTCTCCTCGCCCTAATCGGGTCTGGGTTTTGGCATTTTTGATGTAGCGCCCGAGCAGGGACTACCTAAAATATAAAGAACTTGAAAATTCGTGTCCCGCAGGGGGTTCGTGCCCATCTCAGCATTCTATCTAAGCTTACTTAAGCCTTATTTCATCTTAGCTCAAATTTTAGCTCACAAATTAATTAAATTTCCATCTCCATTCGAGGTCAAATCTTATCTATAATCGTTTGGGGTTTTCTCTTTTGTCAGGGTCCTGCTACTGGTTAAGATCTCTTCTCCTCGCCCTAATCGGGTCTGGGTTTTGGCATTTTTGATGTAGCGCCCGAGCAGGGACTACCTAAAATATAAAGAACTTGAAAATTCGTGTCTCGCAGGGGTTCGTGCCCATCTCAGCATTCTATCTCAGCTTACTTAAGCCCTATTTCATCTTAGCTCAAATTTTAGATCAAAATTAATTAAATTTCCATCTCCATTCGAGGTCAAATCTTATCTATAATCGTTTGGGGTTTTCTCTTTTGTCAGGGTCCTGCTACTGGTTAAGATCTCTTCTCCTCGCCCTAATCGGGCCTTTGTTTTGGCATTTTTGATGTAGCGCCCGAGCAGGGACTACCTAAAATATAAAGAACTTGAAAATTCGTGTCTCGCAGCGGGTTCGTGCCCATCTCAGCATTCTATCTAAGCTTACTTAAGCCTTATTTCATCTTAGCTCAAATTTTAGCTACAAATTAATTAAATTTCCATCTCCATTCGAGGTCAAATCTTATCTATAATCGTTTGGGGTTTTCTCTTTTGTCAGGGTCCTGCTTCTTTACATGCTGCAGCATCACAAGTGTGCCCCTTACTTAAGTGCCCCCGAGATCTTTGAGCTGCTGGCCACAAACTATTGCACTGAAGTGGAACGCGAACAGAATGCCATACGTAGCCTGGGGTTAACCAAACAATATCGTGATTTATATTTGGAGCAAGGTGAGTGAGACAAGGCACACACACACAGGCGTCGTCGGCGCTTATCGGCCATTTGGCATCTTCACATCCTTTCTTACAGCAACAATTTGTGGTCTCTTTGGTTACAATGAGTTTCTAAACTGGCGCAATGTATTGGAAATTGGCAGCTGGATGGATGACGATCTGAATGATTCGAGTCAGCATATCCATGATCTGGCCTTGGTGTTCCATATAAATGCAATGCTGTTGTTGCATTAATCTCTATTTCCTTCTCCTTTTTGCTTGATAATGTAATAAAGTGCCGCTTATTGCTTTGAGGGTTGTTATGCGCGCGTCAAGGACTTTGTCTCCGTCTGCAGTTAATACTTTTGTTATTGAACTGCGTGGGAAAGCTGTGGCTGAGGGGGAGGGGTGGTGTCTGTCGTCGGGGTCACCATTTGTAATGTGACACATTACTTGCGCTCGGCTGCTCCGACTGATGGATATGCAGCCATGACAACGACAACGACAACTACAACACTTTCCATTACAAAATGCTAACATTGAAGTGGAATACTAATATTTACCCTGACATACTCGAGAACATGGCAGAAGAGGAAGCCAACAGCATGAGGATTGACTTGCCTGTGCTGGGGTCGGGATATTAATGCCTCATTTGCTGACACAAGACCAGAGGCGGAGCCCCCCGACTGCACCTACACCTGCTAAGCCTTGCACAAAGGACATGGGCACGGACAAACCCCTTTGTTGAAGTCCATGAATAGCTTTTGGTCATTAGCAAAAGTTGACTTGCAACAACAACAACAATAGCAATGACATCCGCCGCAGACAGGCCAGTAGAGACCAGGCTAGGGTGAGGGAGGGGGAAAGGGCAAATTCCTGACTTATTTCGTTTTCATTTCTGTTTTTTTTTTTGTTCAGTCCAACCCCTTGCAACCTGATCAGCTGTCGCTGCTGCTGACTTACTGTCCACTGCCCCCTCTTTCTCTCCCTCCCTCCCTCCCTCCCACCACAGTCGTCTCGTCTCGTGTTGTTTTTGTTAACGCGTGTCGTTCAGTTCATTATGGGCTTATGTCCTTTAAAGTGTCGGTTGCCTTTCCATAGGTGTTTATTGTGATGTTAAATGGCAACAACAAACTGTTGTCTAACAGTTCTCAGCGCTTTCTCTCTATCGTTTGCGTCCACCCGAGCCCAGAATGTTTGGTCATGTTTACGCTCTTTCGTTGAGCCTGCGCTTTACTGTTTTGTGAGAGTGAATGCTCTCCTGGGTTAGGTTGTGGTTTGAGTGGGAGGTGACCAGGGTTGCCATTTGTTTATTTATTACAGGCCTATACTCAGATGAGATAAAAATGTAGTTCGGCACAATACTTCATAAACATTTTCTAACTTATTCAGATTTCAAAGCTGTTCAAAATTGTTTCTATTCATGTGAAATTCTGTGGCGAACTAAATATTTATCTCTAGAAATAAAATTGAAATTAAATGTTTTAAAAGGCCGAAATTTTAAATACTATAGGTCATATTTCAACCAATCTTTTTCATCGAGGGGAAAAGCATCCAGACAAGGTGTGGATTATAAAACACAAACAATAATCGAAAAACCGAGATTTTATTCCAACATTCGAGTTTTTAAATAAAGGTACAGATTCAAATTGTAGGCCAGTATTCGTTTCTGCCAACTGGGAACATCTAAAAAGATCTGCGGAACAAACTGGATTCGATAAAAACGCAGATTTGGCTTGTTCAACAAGGTTTCTGGAGCTGGCGAAACGGCGTTTCTGTTTGGTTCAGTGATTTAAGTTTTTTTTCAAACTATACCAATAAGACAAGTATAATCGGTCAAGCCCTACGGTAATATACTCGTACTCTGCAGTAGCAGCTGAAAGCAAGAATGACTTCTAATTTTTATAGCAAATTTTCAGAAAGTTTTTCCCGGGAAATCTGTGAAATCTTAAAACGAGAAAGGCAAAGCTAACTTCGTCTGCCGAAGTTTTGATACGCGAAATAGCTTGTCTCAACGGTTAGCGACTTCGACAAACTTCGCAGATCGAAGCTTAAAAACATTACATATTACCCATGACCATTTGAGAGCAGTTATATTGAGAGCAAAACAGTTTTTCACTAAATCCATTTTTCATTCGAACATTTTGTATGCTTGGCTAAAGTAGTCATCCGATCCAGTCGGTTCTGACATATTAGCAGCCGTCACAGTAAAAGACTCTGGGCAAGTTTCAGCTCGATAGCTCCAAACTGAGGGACTAGTTCGCGTAGAAACAGACGAACTGGACAGACGGACGGACGGACGAACGGACAGACGGACCGGACAGAAGTTTATCGACTCAACTCGTCATGCTGATCAAAGAATATATATACTTTATGTGGTCGGAGATGATTCTTCTGGGTATGCGTTGCAAACTTCTGGGCAAATTATAATACACTTTTCAAGTGTATAAAAAGCATATTTTTAGGCTTTACATTATAAGAAGGATTAACATTTTAAACTTGATTTCAAAAACACTCAGGCAGCGGAGCGTAACGCAGCTAAGCTGAATGATCGAACAAAAATGTGTAGAGTGGGCTGCTCACGGGACTTCGATGTGAAACAAGTTGCTAAATTGAAGGAGTTAAATTTTTTAATCACATTCTTTCGTTTTTTTATTTATTTATTTACAATTATTTCTTTTCGCAGGCCACAGAGTAAAGGGCAGAAGAACCCACGTTTAAACACAAACTACAATAATATATATTTTATGTTTGTTTTACAACTATATAAAGTTTTATTGACCTGCATTGATTTTTAATTCAAAGTTTTGTATTGCTTTTTTTTACAGCGCGGGCTCAAGGTCAATGGTTGATAACAATTTAATGCGATCAACACAATTCAACAGAGATAGCTCACAACATTACATCGAATAGCATTTTGGTATGTCTGGACAAATTGTTTCGGAAATTCGTCCCCGAATCCTCATCAGCAGATTTCTATGCTTATTCACACTCCAACCATGGTATTCTTTTTCATTTAAATGACAGAGTACGCCAAATAAAGACTTGAGAATTTCACATTTGTAAATTCAAGCCCCGACTATTTCTGTTAAGAATTGGTCAGCCTGAAAGTACTTTCTTTCAGGCTGACCAGTCTCAGGCTGACCAATTCTTAGCAGAAATAGTCGGGGCTAATTACAAATGTGAAATTCTCAAGAGGCATTTCTCATTTAAATAGAAGAATACCATGGACGGGTGAATAGCATGGAGATGCTAGCGATGGCGTTCGAGGACGAAGTCGAAACATGTCGGGCATACCAAGCTATTCCGGTAATGATGTTTATCTCTGTTGGTGTGTTGATCTTAGGGTGACCATCAACCGACCCGACCTTGAGCTTACGCGTATCGCACAAACTTTGTTTGTGTTTATAACTTTAGACCCGTTCTGCTCGGTAACCCAAACTGAACTCTCCACATAACCGCATCCGAACATTATAAACTGTTGCGTAACAGCCTTCTCGCAGCACTCTCTCAAATCACTTCTTTTTTTCCAGAAGACTGGATTAAGATCTCTCGTTTTCTTTAAATGAGCAACGTTCCCCTGTCATCCTCTTCGTCCCATCAGACTACGTGGTTTCCTGTTCTCTGCAGCACTGTATTCGGTGACATTAAAGTTTGAAATCAACTGGATGTGTTTCTTGACCGGACACTTTGTCTCCCACTTCAATCGCATTCTCTTTTGCCCCTCGTTTTTTATCGGCCTGGTCTTCCCTTTTTGTTTTCGAGTTAGATATATTCCTTATCTTCCCCAGAACGTCTTGAATACTAGGAATCTTATGCGGATCAGGTATTGAATTTAACTTTGTTGGGGGAGTGCCAGTTGTGCTGTGTGGAGGGCACGTTGTACATCTTAAGAAGTCTGGAATTGCTTCTTTATATCAACCCTTGTTTTGCATAAGGCGCTTTAAAACGTTTGACCAGTGTCCTGTTCATCACAAGCTCCACCTATCTGTTCATCTAGTGTGAATAAGGTGGTGTTTAGGTTGTTCTTTGCCAAAAATGTTTCAGATTCACTGCTGACAAATTGTCTGCCGTTATCCGTCCTTATTTGGTTTGGAAAACCTGTTCGGCTGAAAAATTTTCCTTCATTGCGTCGATTATCGTTGATGAAGTTATCGTGAGTAACAGTTTATACTCCATGTACTTGGAGTTGTATTCTATCAAGACTAAAACGTGTTCACTATGAGGAAGTGGTCCCAAGAGGTGTAGAGTTATGGATATCCAAGGTCCTGTTGGAAACTTTTTTTATCCATTGGAGCGGGTTCTTGCCTGTAAACCATGAAACAATCTCTGCACGCTTTGACTGCTTTCTCTGCTTCACGGTCCATTAATGGCCAACACTTTTGTCCGCAATCTCCGTTTCATTGCAGATTCGCGTGACCCTATGTTTCCAAAACTTTGTTTGTGACACAAACTCTCTCAACCTACACATATACATAAATCTTTACCGAGTCTGACTGACTGACTGATTATCAATCCAAAGCCCCGGCCGCCTTTCGTAGTATGCTAAATAAATTAAATTTCTTTCATTCGGTTAGTTTACTAAAAACTATAAAAAATTTTTGGAAAAATTTTCCAGTAATGGCTAGAAAACACTTAAGAAAAGTTTAGGGGCACATAACGGAACTGTGTCGCTGTTTTGCTAAGAGCGCGAGAGAGAGCGAGCATGAGAGGGATTGACTCACACTCACACAAATTAGGTCTGTGTATTACAAATATACCATGCTCTCTTGGCTCTCGAGTGTTAGGGGGGGAGTGGAAACAATGGAGAGCGTTGGATTTGGTTGGGTCCTACAGAACGGGTTGGGAAAAAATGTAGCATGTGTACAGAACACATTATTTTCCACTCAAAATTTTGACAACGAAACTTCTACAATTTCTTAAAATCTTGGACGCGGACAAAGTCGCGGCGGGTTCAGCTAGTAGTTAATGTTTTTGTTTGTAACAAACTAAGTCGACAACCCTGTTTTTAGACAGAGCAGCCAATTGAATTGGCGCCCGGATAATCAGCTGCGGATACTATTACTCTACTACGACCGTAAGGCTCTCGCTCTCCATTTTCCGAGGGTGGTGTGTTTTTTGTTGTTGTTGCTGCTCTGCCCCACTCGTGTGCTCCGTCCGTTGTGTTGTGGTGGTGTGTGACTCCTGTCGTTTCAATCGGCTTCGATACGCTCAGTTTCAGTAGTCTCCCGTCAATTAGAGTGTAATAACGTTACGCTCCACAGCTGAAAACGGAACAACGGTTAAAAGAAAATATACAAAAAAAGGCAAAAGCAACGGTACGTCGAGCCGCCATCAAATGCAGCCATCCTTTCGCAGGATACAACCAAAATAATACATATACATACATACATACAACAACAACAAGCACCGTTTAAGTAAAAACTACATGAGAAAATGTGTGAAAACTGAAAGGTTTTCCGAAAAGTGCAATGAGCAAGTTCAGCTGTATAGAAAAGCTGACTGTGTGTGCGTGCGAGTGAGTGTGTGTGTGTGCAAGTGTGTGGGTAAATGTAAATACCACGAAAATCGCTGAACGCCGAAAAATAAAGCAGCAGCAGAAATCAACGAAGACGCTGGCGAAGACATCGTCGTCGTCCCCCGCCCCCTCCCTGGCCAGAAACTGAAACAGAAATCAAGCAGTAAGGATTTGGTAAGTTGTTGTTGTACTTTTTTTTTTTTTTGGGGTTTTACAGAAACGAGGCGAAATAAAATAATGGAAATTGATGTATGTAGCTCCCTTGGAGTGGTCGCTCATATAGAAAACTTTTTATTTATTATGATTTTTTGGGTCAAACTTCTGCTGCTCCTGCTCCTGCTGATGAGGATGATGATGATGTTAAGAAGGGAGGTTGAGTGGACTTTGAAAGTCCATTCACATTGCAGGCAGCTCAAAAGCATTTAATATTAAGCTGCAACCAGCATTATCCTCTCAAACACTCCTTTATATATATATGTGTGTGTGTCTGTGTGTGTGTGTATGCCTGCTTTTGTCTTAGGTGGGGAAATTCCTGTGGCTTTTCTTTACTGTTTTCTTGTATACAAAAGAGCGACGACTTTGACAGCTCTCAAGTAATATGCGCACCTGTGAATTTGCCATAAATTAGGCCCGAGCTGCTTACATACAAACATATTGTATTTGTAGTTGTATGTGGCAGATATTTAAGAACTAAACTCGCAGCAGAGAGAAGAGCAAAAACCAAAAAACCAAAAAAAAAAAAAAAAAAAATTAAGAAAATAGGCGCCAAACGTGTCAGCTTAACACAGTAAACACTCTTGAAGTGAAAAGAGGACAGTGCTTTCATTGTCACTTTCGCCAAAGTTTTCGTTGGTGCTACGAAATTACACAAATTTAACGTTTTCAAACAGACGATCATATTTTTTGGAAATGATTAAAAGAATCAGGCTCTATACCTATTCTCTATAACTTTATTCTAAAAGCTACCGAGCTGCTACAATTAGTCCTTGGATTCTTTGGCCCGATACCATAACTAACGCTGCAAATCGGTACTAAACTGAAACCCGAACAACCGGTACGGTTCGGGTTTTTAGGGTTCCTCAAAGAAGGCCATGAACCGAACCTTCTAAGTCTGTAACTTCCCGAATCTGAGTCACACTGTACAACTGTGGAGTTCTACAGTTAAACGTACAGAAGACAAGGTACTGGTTATAAAGACGGCCGTGGTCGAACGCGTAAAAGCCGATAAATGGTTTTAAATGATACCGATGCTGGAGACTGTAGCTCAGGTATTTAAACCTACTCTGAGTTCGTCACTCATTTAAAGGAACCATTTATGATTTAGGCCTTCGACCTTCAAGAGAGGACTACTGGACTCGAAGAAAACGATAAACTGTTCATGGAAAAACTTTTTTGGGAAACTGCTTATCCTGGCAAGCTCCAAGTTTCGACTGTTTGAAACTGCGGTTAGGTCTGTGATGTGCTATCGTCGCAACTATGGGGATGTACCCAGTATGAAGAAGTTGAGCGACTACAAGGATGTTTGTTAAACGGATCTTTAAACTGCCAAACACAACTCCAAATTACGCTTTCCACTTGGAATCCGGCCTGCCAACTCTGCACCTGTACTGTCTTCAAACGTACTTCAAATACATCCGTAAGATTTTTGACATGATGTTAGCTAGCAAAACGCAAGTGTTCGAGAAATGTAAGCCACAGCTTCTACTTGCAATGTCGATATCAACACTTGATTGTCCTGAGTCTTGGGAAGCCTCACATAAGCTGATCCTGGAGAACATCGAGTTACGGGAAGAGAAAATTTCAAATATCTGGCGTCCCTAAGTGAGTCAAGAACAATTTACAAAAGCTTGAACCACAACCTTGGAACTCTGAACTACTTTCAAGACCACTTTGGCATCCAAACGATCTCCACTATATGCCGTGCTCGTTGCGAGATGCTATATCTGAATTACAGGCCGCACGTAAGCTCCATCAATACTGACTGTACACTCTGCAACCTCCGTTTAACTGAGAATGTTGCGCATTTGATCGGGGTTTGTCCAATCTTGGGAGAGCTACGGAGTTTGTACCTCAACAAACCTGCACTATCGGAAACCGAGATTGTAAGCTGGTTGAATGGAGAGATCTGGGAGATACTGTCTTCGTTTTTGCAGCATGCGCTAAAATACCGCCTTACTATCTTAACCGAATACTTGTAACTAGTCGATAACCAAAATGTCACTTCTTGCTGTTTACTTTGTTTTAAAATTTTGTTTTTAAATTTGTAACTCGATCATCCATAGTTTTATATTGTCAGTGTGCTGTCTAAATATTAAGAAAAATGTACTATTGTTTATAATAAGTTATGGCTGATGGTTAAAAAACCAAACCTCTGTTTTCAAAATAAAATACTACTACTACTACTACTAGTCAAAAAAAAATTTTTGTTTTTTCTTTCAATATTAGTTAAGGTTTCAGTTTGGCGACCATTTTGCAAGCCAAAACTTAAGCATTTCGCTTCGACTCAAATAAATGTTGTCGAACAATGGCGATTTTTGAAAATGGGGAAAAAGATTAATATCCTCGTATTATGTACATATTAAAGAATAATATAGCGTTTAAAGTTCCGTCAATCCGACAATCAACATACTTTTATTCCACGGAACACAACAAGTTTAAGGTTAGAATTGCTAAAAACATCACTTTACAAAACACATATAAACAAAGACAAATCACGTAAAACAAGGAATGCATGATAACACTTATAATATACATACCCTAACCTTGTTTTCCATTTGAATTACAATATTCTACGTGGATTTTATTATATACTAATTCGAAATATGCTTTTATGTGCAAGGCAAACCAAGTCAAAGTTTGTGTAAACGAACAGCTGACTTCCAGAGCTGCCTAAATTCGCTGTGCTTCAAATTTAATTGTACCAATATGATTTTTAACTGCCCTAGATAATACTCTATTGGAAAAAAATTTGTTTTTTGGCATTTGGACCAGTGTGCATTCTCCAAGTTGGTAAGTCGAAACAATCCCAAATTTCAAACTTCTTCACATTAAATCAAAAACTTTCAGTTACTCACAGAAATGGCGGCGCTGAACTTCTTTGGATCAGTGCCGTACCACATGTGAACATGATCAAGCAGACGGGTCACTTTGAGAAAACTGAATTTATTTACGATTATCCATATATTTTTGGGAATGTTTGCTTATCGGCTTTGTTTTCGGCATTGGCGCTTCTATCAACAATTCGATGTTTGCCCTGCTGCCCATGACGGTGGAATAAATAGGATATGAACAAGTACTACCTCTTCTTGTTGTCTCCTGGATTTCATCATGCTCATGAGTAGACAGGGATTTTGCATATTTTGCATATTTTGAACCGCTTGTCAGTTTAATTTCTGATTGCACATATAACAAATTATTAAAAAAAAAATTGATATGGGCATTTCCACAGAAGGTTGAGAGAAATAAATTGTTTTTAAATGATTTTTCAAAAAAATAAACGCTAAGGCAAAGCTATGTTAATTTTGCATACATATATAAGTTTCCGGGTTACGACCAAACTTCGCAGATCAGCTTAAAAACATTACATATTACCCATGACCGTGTTTGAGCGCAGTAATATTGAGAACAAAACAGTTTTTCTTACTGAAATCCATTTTCCGAACGAACATTTGTATGGCAGCTACAAGAAGTAGTCATCCGATCCGGTCGGTTCCGACATATTAGCAGCGTGCAGTAAAAAGAAGACTCTGTGCAAAGTTTCAGCTCGATAGCTCCAAAACTGAGGGACTAGTTCGCGTAGAAACAGACAGACGGACAGACGGACGGACGGACAGACGGACGGACAAAGCTTAATCGACTCAGCTCGTCATGCTGATCAAGAATATATATACTTTATGTGGTCGGAGATGATTCCTTCTATGCGTTGCAAACTTCTGGGCAAAATTATAATACGCTTTTTTAAAAAAAAAATTAGCCTGAATACCGAAGAAATGTCCATTTCACTGTTAGCTTTTTTAAGATGTCGCGTGATAAATGTCGCGTTCTTCATAATATTAAAGCTTATAAAAACAAAACTAATGTCAATAATTGGGTATGATTGCACTCAATAAAAAGCAGCATTATTCCCCTTTATTTAAAGTTAACTGCTTCAAAATGTTTATTTAACTTTCGTAGATTTATGAATTTTTTAGATGCGGTCGAAAACGACTTCCATTTTTGTCGCGCGCCAAATCCCTTGATTTTTAAAGTATATTTTAATCGTCAAATCAACTGAACCTTCCCTTTGCACTAAATATACTGCTATCAAAAATTCTACCAAAAATAGAAACAAAATCAAAAATTCGTTTTGTCTTCTTTTTCTGCATTTTAAAGGCGTACGATTGTCGCGTTCGCGACTGTGAAATGCCCATATTTGCATATTAAAATATGCAAAATATGCAAAAACCTATTATATGAAACTCCATGTTTCAGATCACATATTATCCTGGTAGGCCAGGGTTACTAAAAGGTCAACAACAGAAGATAAGTGATAAAAAATACTTTTGATTTAAAAACTACTAAAAGATTTGCCACAAAACTGTTTTGAAATACATTTTTCCATATGAAGTAACCGGCATGCGTTGCTCAGGGTTCGGAAGTTATTTTCGCGAGTTATTTTAACCTATTTACCGTGACTGTCGACTTTTCTAATCGCGAAATATTACGGGTCTCCATGGTAACAAGACCGCCAATTACTTAAGACACTGCTCTTCAAGTCCACAAATGGCCACACATAGTAACATTGCCATGAATTTGACAATACTGAACCGCGATAAATACCATGGAAAACCAATACTAAATAATATAGTCAAGATTATAGGAATCGTTTTAAACCACTTTCCGTTACCGACAAATCATTAAATAGCGGAAAAATAAAAAAAAAAAACCAAAAAAAAAAAAAAAAAAAAGCCCTTAGCAGAAGTTATGGGTTCTCCATGGTAATAAGACCGCTAAACTCAAGAAACTGCTCTACCAAAATAAAAATAATAATAACATGGTCTATTATGACACTACTGAACCGACCGATATACATAATGGAAGACCAAAATATAAAAATATTAAAATTAAAACGAATACGGTTTGGGTTACGGTTACTGCGTTACGGTTATTAACCTCATTCTGTTTCGGGTTTAGGTTACGGTTACGGTTATTAATATAAAATATCAATTTGACAATTCATGCAGACAAAATTGGGGACTCATTATAAATTCTACTCCTGAATACGAACGCTCCACGCTTATTTGTGTGGGTGGTACTGCTAGCAAATTATGGTTATCCAACAATTTAATACAGGTAACTTTCTGCTCGACAGATAAAGACATTATGTCTCGGATCAAGAAATATTGCTCATAGGTAAGCATCATTCTCGAACAGACTGGGTTCTCTAAACTCTAATTCGAGAAACTATAGATTGGTCAATGCTGAGTTGTTCTTTATTGTGAATTAACATTGAATCCAGATAGAACCTAAGGTTACAGAAAAAATCAGAATTATCTGATGCCAAATTTGAGCCGAAGTCGTACATTTTTGAACCGACTAAACTAGCCCGCATCCAATTTTATATCTCATACATGTGGCCCCTGGGTTTCTGCCATGATGCAAATAAGTCCAGAGACGACGATGTTTGTATTATGATGATATTTTATTAATATTATGGGGATAAAGTGTAGTAAAACAATGGTGTGTGTGTGTGTATTAACTTTAGCGATTTTAAATAGAACTTGCAAATGCGTGTGTAGCCTACGAGATTTCGGCACCGACTGACTCTCTGATCGCAAACTACCCTCACACCGAATTTCAATAGCGACGGCCACTTCGTGTCCCTCTCTTGGTTACTTGCTCTCCTGGCTCTCTTGGCCCTTCGCGGATTCCTACATACATATGTATATGGAAAGACGAGGAGGGTAAAGATTTTGGTTAGCTGCACTCACTCTTTCTCGTCACTCATGTTATGGTTGTGTGAATCGCTGAACACTGAATTGCACTGAAAGTTTTAGTCTGTAGTTTGAAGAGAGCTCGCTTGCTCACTTATACAACCACACTTTTCTGTCCTCTACATTATCCCGGCACTGATTTACGTTTATAGAAATTTGTATTATTAGAGGAAAACCGAAATTAACCCGTATATTTGTTTCCGTTTCGGTTTTGATAACCGGTTATGGTAATAAAGGTTATAGGGTTACGGTTATAAGAAAACATTTTTTCGGTTACGGTTACGGTTACGTTTCGGTTACAAATTTTAAAGTGTTTTAAGCGGTTAAGGGTTACGGTTTCGGTTACGGTTTTAATCTCTGGTCTAAACAAATCATAAAATTTTGTATATATCCGGATTTTTTGGACCGATCTTGATCTTGACCCGTCAATTTACCCGTCCACATTATAAAAAAGTTTTAGAAATTTCGCGACTTTCGGACCGTTGGATCCAACGATTTACGCGTCTACAATCGCCATCAAATCTTAATGATTCCCAAATATCATAAAATTTTGCAAATTTTGCAAAAAACCAAGCTCAAATAATAATTTTTGACTAAACGGTTATACGGCTCCTATATATACTCGTTTACTATTGCCGTCTATTAAGTCTTCAAAATTATCTTTAATCATATGTAGAATTTGCAAATTTCGCGATTCTTTGAGCCGTTCCATCTACATCTCCTATTTACCAGTCTACATTGCCATATCCATCAAATCTTCATAATAATCATAGGTCATACGAAAAATTGGCCAATTTTTGGATTATTCAATCTACGCTTTCATAAGTAGTCAAATATAAATTTGACAAATTTCGCGGTTTTTAGTCTTCACCTCTTATTTACGCGTCTTCAATTGCTATCTATTCAATCTACACGATTATCTTCGGTCCGTTGATTTTCTTGGCCACGCGTCTTTATGATACTTATGAAACTCAAATGTTAATTTTTGATATTTCGCGATTTTTTTGACCATTTGTTCCTTTACAGTATTTACTCGTTTACTATTGCCGTCTATTAAATGTTCATAATAATCTAAGCTCTTATGAAAAATGTAAAAATTTCCAATATATTAGAACGCTCACTGTACCTTTCATTTGCCAACGCCTGCGGTTTTTTAAATACTTATATAAATTTTGCCGAATTTTGCGGTGTTGGACCATTAAATGCTTATAAGAAAATGTTTAACTTTCGCGATTTTTTGATCGTTCGGTCTTCAATTTCTATTTAAGCGTCTATATTGGCCATGTTTCTAATATTTATAACAATTTTTATTTTTTATACATTTTACATATTTTGCATATTTTTTACATATTTTGCATATTTTTTGCATATTTTGCATATTTTTGCATGTTTTTAAATATTTTGCATATGCAAAATATGCAAAATTTGCATATATTGGATATGCAGTTTTCAATGGAAAGTGGGTTATTTAATTAGTATAAATCCAAATTTTCACCTCAATCTGCCTTTATTTAAAAAGTTGCATAAAATCCGCTATTCAACAGTCGAAGAACGGTGAAAATCTGCAGGGACTAGTCATGGCCTTAGTGATATATTGTGTAGTGGTTTTTATGGCCATTAAACTTATCCTTCACTGGTTAGTGATTTGTCTGCTCCAAAATGATGATATAGAAACCATAGTTCTTCAACCAAATGAAGATATTGAAATATAATGTCAGATTTGAAATAGGATGTTTAAATAATATGATGTAATCATTTGTTGCGGTCAATCGCGAAGGTTTTCTTTGTGAGATTTTTTTAGGGGTGGGAAGGATGTCGCAATTTCCAATTTTTATTTAAAA
Organism: Lordiphosa stackelbergi; assembly: GCA_018904235.1. NCBI lineage: Eukaryota > Metazoa > Arthropoda > Insecta > Diptera > Drosophilidae > Lordiphosa > Lordiphosa stackelbergi. The sequence continues at coordinate 16,723 of JAEIFU010001521.1, read as the reverse complement.
AAATTGTTTGTTTTAATGCTGGCGTTCTTAAACTCTGATGTATTAAAACATTTGCAATGGTATAAAAACTTCTTGTTTTTTTTATTAAGTTTCCCTAGATTGGCAACATCTTACACTGTGCGCTGACTTCAATTTGCTTTCGTTTTTGTGTGACCGTTTTCTTAGAGAAATATGGCTCAGCGCGCATGGTGATTGTTAAAATTTTGCTGTGATTTAAATTAAAAAACGTTGTAAATGGTTTTGCTCTTCATATTTTAGTAACTAAATGATATTTAATTATTGCATCTCAGGCTGCACACGAGACCATTGGCCTAAAGGCCAAAAGTGGAAGGAGTCATAAGTGCACGAGTACTTGGAGCTTGTGCTTGACGCAGACAAAGAGGTTCAGGATTACATATCGCTCACTTACTTCAATACTGGCATAACTAAAAAAATACGATTTTTGACTTAATGATGCGAAATACTCGCTGTATTGTGTACCATTTTGTGTAAAAAATTTCGTAGGGATATCTCTTTTACTTTCCATGTGATATGAAAATATGTTTTTTATTATAATTTTACATGTTCATTTTCATGTTAATGCAAGAACGTCATATCTCAATTCTCATGCAGTTGATATTGAGCAAACATACATCGGCTTTCAGTTAAAACATCATATTTTCATCTTTTATCAATAAGCATTATTTTAATTAATTAATTCGAAACTAAAAGATCAATTTTTTCTGGGTTAAATCCATTGAGAACTTTAAACGTGTTTTTCTCAAAATGGATTATTTTGAGTTATGCCAGTATTAAAGAAGGCGAGCGATACCTTCACAGTAGAAAGTTTAAAGTAACAAATTCTTACACAATTTTATCCTGCCTCTTCCTCTTTGGATCTGCCAAATTGCATAAATCATTTCCCGTGACCATAAGCACATACATACTTTATTGAATTCACCTTTGTAAAGTTTCAAACTTCTTAAAACTTAGAATAAACTTAGAATAATTGATTTCACAATTTCATTCGCCATTTTTTGCTTTCGCGCCGTTGTTTAAACTTTGCGCCAATTGAAAGCAAATCAAAATGAAATCAGGGTCGTTCCACCAACAGCTTTGCTTTTGCTTTCACGAATCAACTGTCAGAAATACAACTATTAATCTGACAAACTGTTAAAAAGCAAAACAACAAACTTTCGTTAACTACGTACAAATGGCTTCAACATCAAGACTCGACAACAATAAAGTTAGCTGCCATTACCATCCAGAGTCTCCGTTGATTGAAGACTACCGTGCTGGTGATTTGATATGCTCCGAGTGCGGATTAGTGGTTGGAGATCGTGTTATTGATGTGAGCGCTGAGTGGCGTACTTTCAGTGATGAGAAAAGTGGCGTGGATCCTAGTCGTGTCGGTGGGCCCGAGAACCCGCTTTTAAGTGGTGGAGATCTATCAACGATTATTGGGCCCGGAACAGGATCGGCTTCGTTTGATGCACTTGGTGCACCAAAGTATCAAAATCGACGTACAATGAGCAGTTCCGATCGTACGCTGATATCGACATTCAAGGAAATTTCAGCAATGGCCGATCGAATTAATTTGCCAAAATCTATTTCCGATCGAGCCAATAATTTATTCAAGCAGGTAATATAAATCAAAGTTGCAAGAGAAACTGGTGGGGGTTATAGAAATCACATTGAGATACGAGGGGTGGTCGAGAAGTCAGTGAGATGTGTGCTTCCCATAATCATAATGTGTTTTCCTTATTCTTCGATTAGGTGCACGATGGAAAGATTCTGAAGGGTCGTTCAAATGATGCAAAAGCTTCGGCCTGTCTTTATATTGCTTGTCGCCAGGAGGGAGTTCCGCGCACATTTAAAGAGATTTGTGCGGTAAGCAAAATTAGCAAGAAGGAAATTGGTAGATGTTATAAATTGACGCTTCAAGCCCTGGAGACGAGCGTCGATGTGATAACAACAGATGATTTCATGTGCCGCTTCTGTGCTAACCTAGGTAAGTGCTGATCCCCTGAGTTTTGGACAATAAAATCTTCAATTTTTATTTATTTTCAGATGTGCCCCATATGGTGCAACGCGCTGCCACACATATAGCCAAGAAGGCAGTCGAAATGGACATTGTAGCTGGTCGTTCGCCCATTTCAGTGGCCGCGGCCGCCATTTATATGGCCTCACAGGCCTCCGAACATAAACGCAGCCAAACGGAAATCGGCGATATTGCAGGAGTCGCTGATGTAACCATTAAGCAGTCATACAAATCAATGTATCCCCATGCAGCTACACTATTTCCAGAAGACTTTAAGTTTACCACACCGATTGATCAGTTGCCAAAAATGTAAATTTGATTATTTAACTACACGAAACACAATTATCGTTGCTCAATTGTCAATGCTTGCAAATAAATGCCGCCTGTCAAAATTTTTTTTAATTAAATAATGTTTAAATGTAGAGCCGAAGGCATTTATTTTTCAGTTTGCGAATTTGTATACTGAAATAGCCTTTGATTAAAAGACCACATTGATTATGCGGTTTCTAATATTGTTTCTTCAAATGCAACATTTATTCATAGTTTAATAGCTGCAAATCAAATTTATAAATTTGGTAATTGAATTTTGTAATTGGCCAAGAAACAGAATTTAAATGTTAGGTAATAGATAAAGTATAGACAATGATAGACAAATTAAAAATTAAATTCATAAAGTAAGCAGCGAAGCGCGCGGGCGTACTAGTTCTTTTATATATTTGCTTAAATTTGGAAAATCACAATAGTCACAAGGGTCTTAGTCTTAGTAGTTAGGAGATGGTGAGTTCGAAACTCATTCGGCCCATTTGTAGCCCAATTCATACAATTTGAATGCCATTCTCGCGAGGTTTTTTGATATCTATATATATAAATCTGTACGCCCGACTGACGGACTGACAAACTGACATATTATCAACCCACAGCCAAAACGGCTTGTCCTACATATTTGAGATTTGGCATAGACCTTCGTTTAGTTAGGGTGGTGGACATGTTGTAGACTAGAGAGAGTGGGAGTGTGTGTGTGCGTGCACTTGTTCTTTTTTTTACAAAACCAAACAAAGACTCAAATAGCTAATAGCCTCGTCCAATTGAATTGAATCTTACTTACATACTAAACACATCGACATGTACATACTTATGTTGCCAAATAAAAGTAACGATAATTTTTAACTAAACTGTTTTGCTAAGAGCGCGAGAGAGTGAGCTTGAGAAAAAACCAACTCACACTCATGTAGAATGTACATACATATGTGGCTTGGCTCTCTGAGACAGATGATAGCTGCTATGAGAGACATATGTTAGAAAGAACGAGAGCGTAAGTTAAAGTCGGCACTAACCGACTTCGATATACCCGTTACTCATGAGAAGAAATGGTTAATAGCGTGGGAAATTCGAAAAGTATGCAACATTTTTTTAACTCCGCTATATTATATCCGATCTTGATAAAAATTTCAGGGATTATAGTTATTGCGAATATAAATTTAAGTTTTAAATTTGAACTCGATACCTTAAAAAATGTGGGAGTTATTTAACATTTTTTATTGTGGGGGCGGGGGTGGGCGTGGCAAAAATTTGAAGCAAACATGATCTGCGTGCAGACAATAGAAGTCTACATGTCAAATTTGGTGGCTCTAGCTCTTATAGTCTCCGAGATCTAGGTGTTAATACAGACAGACGGACGGACGGACGGACAGACGGACAAGGCTAAATCGACTCGGCTGTTGATGCTGATCAAGAATATATATACTTTACTAGCTGAACCCGCCGCGACTTCGTCCGCGTGCAAGTTTTAAAAATATCATAAAAAAAAAAAAAATATATTCCTTTTGAAACCCTCAGTTTGTATATAATCTATTTGTTAAAACGCAAATTCTTTTTAATATCATTGGCTTCATTTGCTTAATTTTTTGGCGTCATACCGAGTTTACGGTTTTTAAAAATAAATAATTCGGCCATCAACATTACGCTGGCTCTTTATGTCTGGATTTGCACATAACTTCAAAATTTGGGAAAAGAAGGCGTGGAAAATGCAGTGGGCTGATATTAAATTCTATCCCGTCCCGACACAACCAAATTTTCAAGTCGCGCGGAAATTCCAGAATTAAACATTTTTCCCTCCCTGTCTTGTGAATGCTGAACAGACTATAGGGTATTCTAAGGACTATGTAAGGAATTAATTGTCAAGGGACATTGTTCTTTTGTAATTGCGCACCTATATTCATTTGTTTAATATTAGATCTCCAGGTTTTTTTTTTCTGATCAATTTATGCAAATCAACACAGTATGAGAGTATGTAACTATTTGAACATGTGTACCTATGTGTCTTTATTATGTGGCAACCAAAACAGGGAAACTTCATTTCTTAAAAAATAGAAAAATAAGACGCTTTTCTTTTTAAAAGCAGAAACAATAAATATATATTTTTAAAAAGGTCAAATTCCCGCTGCCCTCTGATTTTTGATCTGCAAAGGCTAAATTGAAAAATAAGCTGTTTTGGCAACACTGTGGCATCACTATCCTGATAATATCGTTGAGATCACGTACCACCACTAATAACAACAGAGACAGTTCACAGCTATGATAGATTTTTTGGCTTTTAGCTTTATGAAATTTTAACTACTTTTTTGTTAAATACGGCCAACATATTGATAAAGCTATCGATGTGTTTTCTAAGTGCCATAAGATTCAATTCAATCGGATGAGGCTGTTCGCTATTTGATTTTGGTTGTTATTTGTAAAAAAAACACCTCGCCGAAGCACGCTCTCACTCTCTCTCTCGCGCTCTCAAATCAGCTCGTTCCACGCTTTGCCTGACGCAGCATCCGTTATGTTTTCAATCAAACATTTAATTGGCGCGTTTCACACACTGCGGAGAACAATTTTCCAAATTTTTTTCTTAGTGCTGCGCCCGCATAACTAAACGAAGGTCTATGCCAAATCAGACCGCTACTATGATTTTTGTTTGTTTTTTGTGAAAAAAAACGCACTCACACACGCACACAGCACGCTCTCACTCTCTCTCTCTAGCGCTCTCAGCAAATCAATTCCACAACATTGCCTGAGCGCAACAACCGTTATGTTCAAACAAACATTTAATTGGCCTTTTCATGTCAAAAAATATATATTTTTTCTTTCCTCTTCTCTCTGTTTAAACCTCCTCTCTTTCTCTGGGGTTGGTTGTTGACACAGTGATGCCAATATTTTTTCGAAAAAAAGGACAGATTGAAAAAAAAAAACGGAAAAAAAAGGATGAAAAACTAAAAAAAGGCGGAAAACAGGACAAAAAGTTTTTTTTATATTTATTCCATAATTTTAAGGTATCTTCAATGACTTCTACATCGGTCATTTCTCTGTCCTCATACGTCGCCATTGAACCAATTAATGATAAATATTTATCCGGCAAATTGTAATTGTGGCAAAACAACTTTTGCCGACGCAACCGAATCTAGAGATAAAGTACATGTTAATATATGTACAACTGTAAATTAAAATATGTATATATAACTACCTGACTGTCAAAATAGCATTTAACGTCTCCACTTGTAACCGATTTCTGGTTTTGGTTTTAACCAAATTTGCTTGGCTAAATACCCTCTCTTCTTCCGCATTCGACCATGGCAACGAAAGCAGAGTCAGGGCGAAAACTACCAGGTCCGAAAAGGGGTTGTTACCTGCACTGTCCCGATATTTTTTTACTTCGGACCAAAATTTTAGTGTTTTCATCATTCTCCTGGTGGATGTTGGCGTATTGAGCAACTATTTTTCTTCTTTTGTCGCTGCTTTTTTAAATAATTCTAAAATCGGCAGAATTGTGTCCTTTTTTGATCGTAGAACACGATCCACCGAAAATGCGTCAATCGTTTTTAAAGTAGCATAATTGTCCGGCAACCTAAATTAATCCAAGGTAAATGTTTACTATAAGGTAGCTTTCTCCGAAAATTCTGGAATTATTTTTCCTCGATGGACCGCGAATTATGAAGAATTTACGTGCAAAAACTAATTGGCGGTCGACCATGGTTTTTTTTAATTGAATTTCAAAGTTTGCATTTTTCCCCACACAAATATATGCCGACAATATTTTTGAAATATATGTCAATGTTTTCGCAAAAAAAAAAACCACTTTTGTTGTATTATTTTCATTGAAAGTGAGCTGCGCCGATTGTCGGTATTCGCTTACAAAATTCCTATCGCTAAGCTCGGATGCTATAATGGAGTTTTTATGGGACCACAATGTGATGGCGAAGGAATTGATATGTCCGAGTGCAATAGACTGTGCACTTTAGAAGCGAGTCGAGGTCGATTTAGTGCAACGTTATTGTGGAAAGCACGAACGCCAAGAAGAAGATGAAAAAGGTTCATTTCAATTTCTGTCATATATGATCAAGTATATATTTGTATGGGGAAAAACAAAACTTTGAAATTCAATAAAAAAAGAACCATGGTCGACCGCCAATTATTTTCTGCATGTAAATTTATTATAATTCGCGGTCCAGCGAGGAAAAATAATTCAAGAATTTTTGGAGAAAGCTACCTTATAGTAAACAATTACCACTCAACCACAAAATCCGTACAGTTATGTCTAATGGTTTTCTCTAGGGAGAAAAAATTCCATACGAACTACACCTTGAATCATCGTATCAACTTTTGGTCGCTTCTTAACGTTGTCACGTTAGATTCGAACTCGTATCCCAAATACAAATGCCGTTTAACGTGTTGCGTAAATCATCTTCAAGAACATCACGTTGAATGTCGGATGGGATTATTTTATTTTTGAGACAGTTAATGCTCAGAATCAAATTACCCAGTAATTTATTTGTGTCGGCGTCATTGCTTTGAATGTTTTTATTAATCCTTTGCATGACAGCAAGAATCGGTTTCAAAAAGGGCAAATATAAATAATTGACGTCATTGTATAAGCCGCTCAATATATTTGCTTTGTGACACTTTTCCGTCAATAGATTGCAGAATGAAAATGCAATTTCAGCTCAATCCACTGCGTCGTAATGCGTTTGACTGCATTTTCAATGGATAGCCACATTCATTTTACATTCAAACAATTTAGTCTAAAAAAGGCCAGATTTCCGGATAGGGGATGTTTGACATTTTTCCGGCTGAAGCAGTTAAATACAGGATAGATCTGTGCGGAAAAAGGCCAAATTGGCAACACTGGTTTGCACCAATGCTTGGCTGATGGGTTGAAAAGACAGGGCTCTGACGGTTCGAGTGCGTGACCAAAACGGTTCGAGTTCGAGACGAAGACTGAAATCGAACTGGGTTCGACCGAGCAAAGCTGTAGTCTAGATATTAGATGGTCGTTGGCATAACTAATCGAAGGTCTATGCCAAATCTCAAACCTGTAGGATAAGCCGTTTGGTGCTGCGCATCAGGATTACGTACACATTTATATAAGAAATATGGTGAAAATGATTCCTTCTGCATGTTACATACATTTGCACGACTTTAGTATACCCTTTTTACTCTACGAGTAACGGGTATAAAAATCCAAAAATTATTATAATTAAAACCAATTATGAGGAAAGTTTTGTGCATCTTTTAACTAAAATACAAACTTTACAGAACGAAAAAATATTGATTTTTGGCAAAGTTATGTCCGAAAAACAAAACTATGATCACAACCCCCCACTCTCCCCTACATAATACGAGGATACAGTGGCGTAGCGTGTGGTAATGCCCCGGGGCGGAAGTCGACTTTGCCGCCCCCTCCCTCTTGAATCGTTCTACATTTTAAACTTCTTTCCAAATTAAGTTATTCTTATTCTTTGTATAAAAACTTCTCTGTAACATATAGGGACGTACGCACTATTTTGATTAGGAATGACAAAGACCTAAATTGTTCGAGGTGTATTATTTTGCTGAAGTTGCTATCATAGACATTGTTAAGTATTATTGGGAAAAATTCTTTAATTGTGGGATATATAAGAAGAATGCGCCGCGGAGGCGTATCGTTTTTCATACCTCCTTAACCAAAATTTAAATAAAAATTGACTTCGATGGACCGAAACAAAAATTATATGCCTAACTAAACTGTGGAAGTCAATCCGTTCGATTTCAGTGGCAAAGATGCTTAAGTTTAGAAAGAGAACATGAGATGGTTCTGTCATTGGGCGCCATTATGACCTAAGAAACAGTCCACAACGGTATTGTAAACCGCAAAAATTCGGAAAATATCGCGAAACGATGGATCGCGAACTGTGACAAAATAAAGTGAAAATGATTGTAGATATTAAATAATATAAATTATTATTTTTGGTTTTAAAAAACAATTATTTATATAATTTTTTATTTATTAAAAGAAATATATATAAAAAAATAATAATAATCTTCAAGGTAGAAATTTTTGTTTTTATACCTTGGCCAACGCATAGAAGGAAGCATCTCCGACCACATAAAGTATATATATTCTTGATCAGCATGACGAGCTGAGTTGATATAGCCATGTCCGTCTGTCCGTCCGTCCGTCCGTCCGTCTGTCCGTCCGTCTGTCCGTCCGTCTGTTTCTATGCTATCTCCTCCCTCAGTTTTAAAGCTATCGTAACCAAACTTTGCACGAAGTGTTTGGTACAAATACGCTGCACATTTGTCGAAACCGGCTGGATCGGATGCTATAGATAGCTGCCATAGGAACGATCGGTTGAAAAAGTAGTTTTAGTTAGAAAAACTTTTTTGTTTTCAATGTTATCGCTCCCAACCCTCGTATTTATAAGTTTTCTATGATTTCACATAATTTCACCGATATTTATCAAAATCGGACAACTATATAGTATAGCTGCCATACAAAAGATAGGTCAAAAAAAAGTTTTAGTATGAAAAACTTTGTTGTTTTCAATGCTATCGCTCCCAAACTTGTTACTGATTAATATGATATGCTAACACACAATTTTGTCAAGTCTGATCCAAATCGGATGACTATAGGATATAGCTGCCATAGGAATGATCGGACGAAAAAATAATTTTAGTCAGAAAAACTTTTTGTTTTCAATGGTAGGCTCTTTGTGCGTTCCAGTTATGAATATTATCTGTCTCAACACAATTTTGGAGAGTTTGATCAAAATCGGATGAATATATCGTATAGCTGCCATATAAAAAACTGGCAGGAATATATCATGCTCCAAAGGGTATATAAACTTCGGTGAGCCGAAGTTAGCTTCCCCTCTATTTTTTAATATGGAAAATGTGGTTATTTTTTAAATTACACTAGTTTACAAAAATAAAAAAATAAATGACCCATTTCAACCTAAATATTTTTTGTAGTGTAGATTGGAATGGTGATCTGAAAAATCAATTTCAAAAATTTTTCATGGCTCCGTTTTTGAAATATGAATTTTTTCACTTTTTCGTAGGTGCTCTTACATTTTAAGCCATATCGCAGAATCACTTTTGCGAAGAAAATAAGAGTATTGTTAAGTAGAAAAAATAAAAATAATTTTTTTGAATTTTTTTTTATTTTTTTCTATGCGTTTAAAAATGAAATTTCTTGCATTTTTAAGCAAAAAAATTGAATTTTTGAAATGTTTTGGTTTATTGTATCCAAACTACTAAACCGATTTAAAAACAATGTTCTACGCAATGACTGGCAGTTCAAATGCCTTTCGATTCATATATTGCTCTATCGGACAATTATGAAGTCAGATATGGCTTAAAATGTAAGAGCACCTACCAAAAAAAAGAGTGAAAAATTCATATTTCAAAAACGGAGTCATGAAAAATTTTGAAATCGATTTTTTGAGATCACCATTCAAACTACACCAAAAAATATTTCAGTAGAAATGGGTCTTTTTGGCTGTAAACTAGTGTTATTGATCAGTTGACAGAACATTTGTTTCATAAGAAATTTTCAAAGCATACTACAAGTCAGCGCCCCCTGTAAACGCCCTTGATAACATAATCAATATATTGGAAGGGCTTGATAGGAAGAAGCAGAATGAAATAATGGAATATATGGTATCCCCCAAAAAATTTATTTAATCAAAAACAAAGGTCTAAAAACTGCAGTATATTTGACTCCGTCCATTGTAGACCACTATCTTTAATTATCATAAAAACAAAAAAGCTAGCAAAAAAACCCCACAAAAAAAATTAATTATTTTACTAGATCTTGAAGTGCAGAATCTGCAATTTCCCATGTTGAAATAACAGCAGATTCAAAAAACCTTGAGGAATACCACTATGTATCAATGATTTAAATGATAAATTTGTTCGGACAACAATTTATTTGAGTCGGCTTGCAAATGGTCGCCAAACTGAAACCTTAACTAATTTTGTGCCCCACAAAAGTATAAAAAAAAAAAAAAAAAAAAAAAAAAAACATTTTTTTGACTATGTTATTGTTTATTAAAGCAAATGCAATCGGATGGTCTCAAGATTTAAAATGCAGCATCAAAGTTGGCTTGCATCTCGATTGCAAATACAATTTCAACCAGGTGACTTTGCTTAACCTATTAATAGCCATTGTACCCATGCGAGTACCGAAAATTTGTTTCAAATTTTGGACACGCCCCCTCCCACCCCCGCAATTTGGAAAAAAGATATATCTTCTACAGTTTTAAAGATAGACAATTCGTACCTTCTAGAGATAGTTAGTAATTAGCAAAATGAATCGATTCGCCGAAAAAATGATAAAGAACGGATGAACTCAAGTTATGAGCAATAAAGTGAACCAAGCCCGCCCCCCGCTAACACCCCTTCCACCCTAAAAAATGTTGCATACTTTTAGGATGGCCACACTAAGGAACGCAGGAACACTGTTAAACATGTTTTTTCATGAGTAACGGGTATATCGAAGTCGGTTAGAGCCGACTTTAACTTACGCTCTCGTTGTAGCTGTCTTCGTCAGAGTTGCAAAATTTTTGGAGGTTGTGTGCCATTCGATCGCATCAAAGAAATTAGTACAAATAAGCTTATACATTGTGAAATTGTACCCGCTTAAGTACAGCTCTAAAAACCAACTTAACATTTTGTTTTTGTACTTTCGCGAATTTTTTATTTTAATTATGCTATTTACGTTAGAAAAAAACGAATGGAATTAAAAAATTTGGTTTTAAATGGTCTTCGCTCTTAATGGGTTAAGAATTCTTTGAAAATGTAGAACGCCAACGATTATGCAATGAAGGGAGCTCTCGCTTAAAGCGTAGACAAGCTGCCACGGTTTCAGCAGATCATGGTGAGAATTAAAATCATCTTATCCCTGTAGCAGCAGTGGCTACAAAACTCTTTACGTGGCAAAAATTGAAAATAAACTTGATATGTCTGCAAGTTTAAGAAGCATTTGTCCCATACATGCCAAACCTCTATCTCTTACCATCTCTGAGATCTGTTTGTTGATACGGACGGACGGACGAACGGACGGACAGACCGACGGACAGACGGACAGACAGACAGACAGACAGACGGACATGGCTATATCGATGCTGATCAAGAATATGTATACTTTATAGGGTCTATGTACCTTCGGTACAAATTTTTTTAAAAAAAAAAATAAAAAAATAAAAATATTTTTGTTGGGTTGGGGGGGGGGGGGGGGGGGTTGGGGGGTTGGGGGGTTTTTTTAAATTTTTTTTAAAAAAATTTGGGATTTTTTTAACAAACAAACGAAACGAAACGTTTCTGAATCGTTTCGTTTCTTTCTTTGCACAGAGCGAAATACTAACAAAACCCGAGAAAATGTAACTGTAAAAAAAATGAGTTCTGTTCAGTTTGCGTTCGTGAGAGCAAACTAAACGTAAAGCGAAATGCGCTCATCTTGATTTGCGGACAAAGGGAATCGGAACGATATGCAACGAGCGCGAATCGTTCGGAAACGTTTGCTGCTCAATTTGTTTACACTTAGTTGGTTTTTTTTCTGTTGCTTACTTCTTTTTTTCTCTCAGCTTTGTTGTTTTCGTTTGCTTTTATTTTATTTCTTCAATGCAGCAGCTGAAGTAGAACTAAAAGCCGATCATTCCGCAAACGATTTCTTAGTATACGTTTCGTTCCGAAACGTTCCAAGGCAGTCCAGCTGTCGGGAGAACAATATTCCAATCGTTTCGTTTGCGCTCTTCGGCATTATAAAGTTAGTGGTTTCGTTTTCCCTGACTATAGTAACAGCTACAAAACATTTGAATAGTTTCTTAGCTTTCGCGAACGGTTCGTTAAACGTTTCGTTTGTTTGCCCGCTCTGGTTACAAGTGCTTGCGAAAAATTCTCCCCCAACATAAAAATTTTTTTTTTTTTTTTTTCCGGGGGGGGCACAAAAAAAAAAAAAAAGGAGTGTATAGGGGCTGCCAACTTACTTTTCGTTAGGCCTTTTCAGACCTGCCGGTGTGACCGTAGTGCGAATGCCCAAACTCATAATCAATCTACATGAGACAACCAATTGCACGAAACCCACCTAGTTGCCAAATCTAGGTGGATTTTGATTTGAGCAAAAACAGGAACATGAGAAAACGGCCCTTAGTACTAGTTTTGGCCAAGTTTGGGGACACTACCAATGAAATAAAAAGTTTTTCTCACTAAGACCAATTTTTCGACGGATGGTTCCTATGGCAGCTGCAAGATATAGTTATCCGATTTTAATCAAAACTTGCAAAAGAGATTGGAGAAATAAACATTAAAAACAAAAAATTTTTCTTACAAAGACCCATTTTTTGACCGATAGTTCCTATGACAGCTATAAGATATAGTCATCCGATTCGTTCGGTTCCGACATATAGCAGCGTGTAGCAAAATAAAGACTCTGTGTAAGGTTTCAGATCGATAGCTTTAAGACTGAGAGAATAGCTTGCGTTGAAACAGATAGACAAACGTACAGACACACGGATAGACATACGGACAGACAGATTGACAGAAAGACAGACAGACAAAGCTCAACCGACTCAGTTCGTCGCCCTGGTCAAGAAGATGCGTTGCAAACTTCTGGGCACAATTATAATTCTCTTTGCAAGAGTATAAAAAGGTCATACAAAAATATTAATTTAAGAGTATTAAATGCGACTAGACGTGTTATCAAAAATCTCCAAACATACCCAAGAAAGAAAACTATATTTACATCCCATCGCCCACTCCAGGATAATAGAGTAAGATTTCATTTGCGTCATATAATTCACATTGCAGCGCATGTTCTCGTTTAGCAATATCTGACTCGCCATTACTTGCCTTCCGCAAACACAACGAGAGCGTAAGTTAAAGTCGGCTCTAACCGACTTCGATATACCCGTTACTCATGAAAAAACATTTTTAACAGTGTTCCCGCGTTCCTAAGTGTGACCATCCAAAAAGTATGCAACATTTTTTAGGGTTGTAGCGGGAAGGGCTTGGTTCACTTTTTTGCTTGTAACTTGAGAACCGTTCATCCGATCTTTATCAAATTGATTCATTTTGCTAATTACTAACTATCTCTAGAAGGTACGAATCCTCTATCTTTAAAACTGTAGGAGATATAACCTTTTCCCAAATTGTGGGGGCGGGAGGGGGCGTGGCCAAAATTTGAAACAAACTTGATCTGCGTGCAGATAAAAGAAGCATTTGTCCCATAAATGTCAAACCTCTATCTCTTACCATCTCTGAGATCTAGGTGTTCATACAGACGGACGGACGGACGGACGGACGGACGGACGGACGGACGGACGGACAGACGGACAAGGCTAAATCGACTCGGCTGTTGATGCTGATCAAGAATATATATACTTTATATGGTCGGAAATGATTCCTTCTGCCTGTTACATACATTTGCACGACTTTAGTATACCCTTTTTACTCTACGAGTAACGGGTATAAAAAGAACAACTTGATGGATCTGTTTGAAAACACTTTTCATTTCTTATGCATCAATTTACGTTTGATTCAACTGTCAAACTTTGCTTTCTTCTTTGCACCCCGTTTGAAGCTGTTTTCAGTTTCAGTTGCTTTCGACTCCTGGTCTAGTAAAGACCTCCGCAACTTTTATTTCTTTTTTTAATCTATTTAATCTGTTGTTTTTTCTCAATTTTTGGCTTTGGCTTGATCAAAAACACTCAACGGAATGCTTTAAATATAAATAAAAAAAAATTAATTTTTTCTTACTTTTTTTTCTACATCCCCTTCTTTTTACTTATTTGCGACAATCGATCTTTGTTTAAATCTTTGGGAATCCGACTACGAATTATGTTTGCAAGGATACCGATTTATTTCTTATTTAATTAAAATCTTATTTCGGTATTATCCCAATGCTACGGGTACAGAAGTACTATATATTGGTACATTGGGCACAAAAACATGAAGATAACAAGAGATAAAAAATAGAAAATATAAAAAATAATAAAATAAAAAATGCATAAAATATAATCCAAACAAAACAAAAACAATACTAACCTTTTTCTAAAATGTTCATTAAATTATGTAAATTAAATCGCACAACTAGTTGCATATGGTAAAATAAATAGGAGGAGGCTCTGTTGTCGTTGGAATCTTTAGGACCTTTAAATTATTACACTGCTCGACAAAATGAGAGTCGATTTTTCCCCATTGGACCAAACCATCTTTTTCTAAATAAGTTGGCCCGCTGATCTCGAATATCGACGCGTTATCGAGATATTATCGATAAACGCTTTTATCGATTTTTTCAAAAGTTGTACCCTTGCAAAGGGTATTATAATTTTGCCCAGAAGTTTGCAACGCATAGAAATATTCATTTCCGACCCTATAAACTATATATATTCTTGATCAGGGTGACGAGCGGAGTCGATTGAGCTTTGTCCATCCGTTCGTCCGTCTGTCTGTCCGTCTGTCTGTCCGTCTGTCTGTTTCTACGCAAACTAGTCTCTCAGTTTTAAAGCTATCGAGCTAAAACTTTGCACAGAATCTTCTTTTTACTGCACACTGCTTATATGTCGGAACCGACCGGATCGGATGACTATATCTTATAGCTGCCATAAGAAATATCGGTCGAAAAGTGGGTTATATTTAGAAAAATTGTTTGTTTTAATGCTGGCGTTCTTAAACTCTGATGTATTAAAACATTTGCAAGGGTATAAAAACTTCGGCTAAGACGAAGTTAGCTTGGCCTTCTCGTTTTTATCTTTGTGTTGACACAAAAATCGCTAGAATTTGCTTTTGCTCATAATTTGAGAATCGCTCATCCGATCTTTATCATTTCGGCAAATCGATACATATTGCTAATGACTAACTATCTCTAGAAGTTACGAATTATCTATCTACAAATCTGTTGAAGATATAACGTTTTTATACCCTGTACCCATTAAAAATGTGTAGAAGGGGATCATGAAGTTGTGCAAATGTATGTAACAGGGAGAAGGAAACATCTCCGACCCTATAAAGTATATATATTCTTGATCAACATCAATAGCCGAGTCGATTTAGCCATGTCCGTCTGTCCGTCCGCCCGTCCGTCCGTCTGTCCGTCTGTCTGTATGAACGCGTCGATCTCAGAGATGGTAAGAGATAGAGGTTTGACATGTATGGGACAAATGCTTCACAATAAGTTTGTTTCAGAATTTTGGCCCGCCCCCTCCCGCCCCCGCAATTTGGAAAAAACGTTATATCTCCCACAGTTTTGAAAGATAGACGATTCGTACTTTTTAGAGATAGTTAGTAATTAGCAAAATAAATCGATTTGCCGAAAGAAATGATAAAAATCGGATGAACGGTTTCAGAAGTTATGAAAAAAAGAGACAAGCCCCCCCCCCCCCGACAACCCTAATAAAAATGTTGCATACTCGGATGGTCACACTAAGGAACGCGGGAACACTGTTAAACATATTTTTTCATAACTGATATCGGGAAGTCGGTTAGGAGCCGACTTTAATCATGCCTCGCTGTGTTTGCAGTGGAAGGCAAGTAATGGCGAGTCAGATATTGCTAAACGAGAACATGCGCTGCAATGTGTGACGCTATGATTTCCAAATGAAATCTTACTCTTATTATCCTGATAAGCATGGATGTAAATATAGTTTTCTTCGGTATGTTTGGAGATTTTTGGCTGGGTACACGCCTAGTCGTACTAATACTTAAATTAATATTTTTGTATGACCTTATAATTTTGTAAAGAGAATGGTAATTTCAGCCTGCAGTTTGCAACGCATCTCTCTTGAATTTAGGGCGACGAACTGAGCCGGTTGAGCTTGTCCCGTCGTCTTTCTGGTTGACCCGGTTCGTCCGTATGTCTATCCGTGTGTTCACGTTTTGTCTATCTGTTTCAACGCGCTATTCTTTCAGTCTTAAAGCCACGATCTGGAAACCAAGCATAGTCTTTATTTTAAGCTGGCACGCTGCTATTTGCGTCGGAACCGAACTGAATCGGATGCGCGATTGAGGACTGATAGCTTTTCGTCGATAGAACCACGTCAGTCAAAATGGTCTGGGGCGAAAAATTTTTTGTTTTTAATGTTTATTTCTCTCCAATCTCTTTCGTAAGTTTTGATTAAAATCGCATAATCTTATATCCTCGCAGCCGCTAGAACCATCCGCCGCGAAAAATTGGTCTTAGTGAGAAAAACTTTGCTTCATTGTATGTGTCCCCAAACTTAAAAACTGGTGGCTTATATACTTTATAATTTATAGCGACAATCAAAATCTACCCGCAGATTTTGGCAAATTCAGGTGGTTTCGTGCAATTGGTTGCCCACAGATTGATTAAGAGTTTGGCATGCCTCGTGGTGGTATCCATGGTCACACCGGCAGGCCCTGAAAAGCAATACGTAACTGAAATCGAAG